>JAKOGI010002031.1:0-107500 GCA_029747015.1 Carnegiea gigantea | reverse complement strand
GAAAGTAAAATAAATTAAAGTAGTAAATTTAATTAGATTTAAACTAACTTACTACCATATTCTTTCCTCGTGGGATCGATCCCTACTTTGCTACGCTATAAATCCTATTTATAAATCAAAATAGTAGTTTAATTTGTAATTCAATGATAAGCTTTACAATTTCTACCCCACCACTTATATTTATAGCATAAACTCGAGTATTTAATTAATTTATAAATTATAATCACGCATGCACACACACACATACATATATATATATATATATATATATATATATATATATATATATATATATATATATATATATATATATATTAATTATTTAAAGCTAGTATGTGTAGCCAATTTCTATCCCACCATGTGGTGAGATCTTTTGTGCCTATTGACAACCCCAGTGTGCTCTCTTCCGCTCCATGTTAGGCTGAAGGTTTTTTTTGAAAGAGTTTTTGTATTATCAAGTGATTTTAGAGGGTAATAATGTAAAAAAGGAGGATAATAAAGTAGGTTGCAAGATGTGAAGGGCCCGAAAATCGGGGTCTGTTCCGGAAAAAACAGGTAATTTGTGGCAAGTTGAAAAACTATGAATTTTCGTGAGGAGCTATTCCTCATTTCGGTCTTATTGTAATTTTATGCCCCGTGATATCTTTGTACCTTTCATTAGTCTTCTTGTTCATTCATGTCCACCGAGATTTTTCTTGCAGCCTCTTGCCATTTATAGTGGATTCTTTACTCATTGCCACTCTTTTAAATTTGGGTTTTTCATGTAAAATCGTTATTCCTTTGTGTTCGCTTATTTTTTATTGTCTTTACTGAAATTTCTCTAATGGCAACTCATATCCTAACTCATTGCAGAAAAATTACCCCTATCTATGTCTAGCTCCGAGTTCTTTTATAACGTGTCATGTGGCGTTTGCATGTTTAATGTGGGCGCGAATAAGGTAGATGTACTATGCACTTTGTAAAACTACGGCATCTCAAAAATAAAAAAATAAAAGGCAATGAAATGCGAGACTTCGTTAATGAGATCTTTGCATAGTAGTTCAGACTGATGTGTTGAGTACATTAAGTTTCAAGTGTAATGCCCATTTCTAATCTAAATATACCATTAATAATTACATTTCTAGAATTATTAATTTGGCAATATTTGGTCAATTCTATATATTTGATGATTTAATTATTATTTGTTTTAATGCCATTCAACAACAATAACTCACAATAATTCAATATTTTTCTTTTTGGGATAAGTATATTTCACATGCACATACTCTTAGAAAGAGAATGATAAGAGCCATAAAATAAACATAGCTATCTTAATCTCGTACTCCCCTTTACCTACAAGACCTTACTGCGAAAAAATTGCCATCAACCTTTAATCTTCTCATGTTGGTATGACAGCATTTTTAGAGTGTAATTCTATTCATGTACCTTCAACTATTAGGTTAAATTTTTGATTAAAATAGATCTTAAGTATGGTATTAGAGTCTTTAGTGAGAGGTGTCATGTTCAACTGTTAACAACCCCTATATTGACTTATCGCGTAACGCTACGGAAGCTTTTATTGATTCACATTTTAAATTCAAATTAAAGGATATTCGCGTGAGGCGGTTATTAAAATAAAAGTCTATTCCTAAAATTTCAATCATAAATTTAAACTTTTAGTTGAAATAATTTTCGAATAAATATTTCTTTCAAAAGCAATAATTTTCATTGAAAGGTTGACAACTTGACAACTTCATAATCACACATTTGCATGGTCACATACTCACATCCAGGCACGAACGCCATCTCTAGGTTATTTTTTATTGTTTTGCATCAAGTGGTCTTCTTTCTATTAGCCCTAGGGAAGTAATAAATGGTCCTATTTGTTGACGATTAATTTGAAGCTAGTTGGACTGATAGGTTGTAAGGATTTTCCTCTATTTTTTTTAGTGGCGTATTCCATATTTTCAGTTAACTGAATATGTTTTTAATAATTAGTTAGTTGTTGATTTGTTATTATGTAAGACTATAAGTATAACACTTCAAGTTGTTATTCATCTAATTTTTACAACAAATAATCAAAGTTAATTTTGCCTTTCCTCAATTCTTTTTTTTTGCTGCCTCTTCATAACAAGTTTGACATCAGCGGTCTGGCACCGGCCTTGTAGGAGACATGTCACGTGTTGGGCATTGTCAGTAGCCTACACATGACGAGTTGTGTGAAGAATATGAAATTGAGTGTTGTTATATATTGATAAAATAGAAGACTTTGAGTATACTTATAAGCTATTGAGTTAACAATTGGTTTTGGGTTAAAACCTCACTTGATTTATCTGCAAAGCTTAGTTGATTTATCTGCAAAGCTTAATATGTAAATTTAACGGCACTGTCACCATGTGCTAAGAATCATAATAATGATTAAAAAATTGATATCCTTTATTTTTCAGAGGCATAGCATTTTCATTTAATGTCAAACTGTTTAGCTATTGCACTTTGGTTGTGCACTTTTATTAGTGGCCGCAATACTTTGGCATAGGGGTGAACGGAATCGGATATTTGGTTGGAATTTTAGGAATCAGACTCAGACTCGGTTGAAATCGGGTCCTACAATTTGGAACCGGTCTCAAATTCATTTGGAATCGGTGACCGGATCCCGGACCCCGGTTAGCACCGAGTCCGATTCCGGTGACCGGCTGCTTAGTAATATTTTTTTTCTCATTTTCCCCCAATAAAATAGGGAGAGTGACGGATTAAAAGAAATTGAGAACTCATATCGAAAGTCAAATTCCTAAAAATCATTATAAGGCTAAATTAAATATGAAATAAGCAATAAAAAAGATTCACTTACTTTAAAATAAAATGAGAGAATTGGAGATAATATTAATCAGAAATCTACAAATCAAGATTACAAAACGAATGAGAAACCCAAAAATCATTTTAATTCACTTGAAATGGAGAAAAGAAGGGAAACTATCAAAATAATATAAAACCAAATATGTAGTAAACAACAACGCTCATGAGGAGAAGGGTTAAAGTTTGAAGGAAGAAATCTGTTATGGTCGGGATACATAAAGAATAAGTCAAGAATAAATTGAGAACAAAAAAGACAAAGGGTTAAATTGGAGTAGTTGGGAGTTAGATCTCAGTACAAAATATACATCACTTGAACAATAAGGGTTTACTTTTTATATTTTTTTCATCAAAATTCTTTAAATTTTGACCATGGACAGGGTATTGGATCCGTATTCGGGTCTAAATTTTCAGGATCTGGTACCGTCTTATATTGTAGAACCGATCCCAAAATTGATCTAACTGAATTCGAATCTATACCCACCTGATCTAAATCGGCTCTAAATCTGAAACTGACTATCTGATTTTTTTCACATCCCTACTTTGTGGCTTGAAGATGGCTTCTCCCAACTATCGGAAAGATACACATACACCAATGTGATGCATGAAATACCGTGCAACTCTTCACAAATATTCCTCTTGCTTCCTGTCATACAATTTCTCCATAAATTGAAATTAGTAGTGTGATTGAAAAGTAAATTTGCGAAGGCAAAAAATCACATGGAAAATATTTTGTAAACGGTGATGCATGAAACTAGAACTGCGCTACATCAAGCAAGCCCAATGGGCTACAAAACTAGGCCCAACAAAGGACTAATCATGTCAACAAATCCACAAGGGGCCTTTAGGAACACCATTGTGGCAACTAGGATTCAGACCCTAGTAGAGAGTTTGAAACTCTTACTCCATTGTCATTGAGCTATAAAACGAAACAGTCACTTTTACCCCCTTGATCTTTTTTAAAATAATTTTTAATGGCTTACCTATTGATAATAATTTTTAGATACCTACAGAAACTTGTTTTAGTTTTTTACTACCCCTCGCCTTTTTTCTTTTAAACAAAAATTCTTAGAAATTACAAAAGTGGTCCCTGGATTGGGTAAACTGATGCAAATAAGCTCTTTTTAGGAAATATGCTTATTCTTTAACGATTTAACTTCTTATAATGACTTTATTGGCACTAGTTATCACAATCTACTACTTCTATCTTATATATTATACTTTCTGTGGTTATAGGCCCACTATACTTAGCAAAATAATTAAAACATAATTAGCGAGTTTCGACTATTACCTAAACTTAGTTAGCATTGGATTCCGGCATTCCTTTAGCTTCCGATTTACAAAGATTACTAATCTCAATCACATCTTCCTTAAATTAGGCGCAGCACAAATCCATTTCGTTTTCTATCTCATGCCGTAGTCACTAATCAAGTTCTTTATATTTTTAAAGGATAGTGGAACTATAATCAAGAAATTATAATATTAAAGACATAAAACTCAATTGGATAACGTTTCGTACTAGAAAACTTCTTTTATTGAAAGTTTGAAAGTAAAAATATTACAATGGAAATCTTGAAAAGGGACTTAAGCTAAGATCATTAGAGATGCTTGTTCATAGAGAAATTAAGAATCGTGACTTCTCTTGTGCTTAAGAATGCTCAAATGACCATGTCCCTTCTCACCACTCAACCTCCCCTTTTATAAAGGATTGGGGGCACATGGGATGCCCTAATGGCTATGGTACATACTAATTTTTCACATGGGTATAGTACATAAAGATTTTTCACATGGCTACAGTACACACTGATGATTACATTACGCTACTTTATTTTATAGTCCTAACAATTGTCAAGTAGTATAATAGTGGGGCAACCACCTTTTAAAGCTTTTAACGATGACAAGACTAGTCATCATTATTAAGATTGTGCATGCCTTCATCTCCAGTTATATCTTTCAGACTATCATTATCTGGATAATCATCCAAAGCTTCGTCTAATTGAAGATGCTATGGATTCCATTTCTCAAATAATTCCTGAAGCAAATGTCATGCCTACACAAGTCCAAGAAAACTCACAACTCCTCCTCAATGCTCACAAACTCCATCAAAGGGGACTTGGCCCTTGTGCTGATTTGGAACTTCAATTCCAACCTCATCCTAAACCTTTGGGATGTGTTACTCTTCTATTTTGGGAAGGTCAAGGGACCTTCTAAAGGGTTTAGTCCCTCAAAATGAAGTTAAATCCTCGGAGATAATAAAGAAGCCCTAGAACGGCAAGGTGCATGTTAACGGCAAATTAACCCGGTTTTAACCCGATTTTGTGGGCTTAATTATTCAAGTTTAGAATGGGTCTAAAATGCTGAAAACCCACTTTTTGGGAACCTTCTTATGTCAGCTAAAAGAGCATAAAAATAGTTCTAGGCTATGGCATTGGATCATAGGTCAAGTGGAGCCTTTTCCCACATGCTGCAGATTCTGCCCCAGCCTGCATATGCTGTGCCTTTTGCCTCATATCTCACAAATGGTAGCTCCAAATGGCCTGAAACTTGAGCCACGTGCAAGATAACTTCCTAAGCTTTGTAGGAAGGTTTATTTCATCAGATTTGGCCAAGGAACCTAGGAGATATAGCTCTTCAAAGTTGACTTAGCAAAACTGAAAAGTGCTGACAAAAGTAAAAAGCACTTTTAAGCTTTTGTTTGTTGCTTTTTGGTTCCCCCCTTTTGCTTTTTGGTCTTGTGTAATGTTTTTGCTGGTTTCCTTAGCTTGTATGAGGCTCTCCTTTATAAGGGAGACCTTAGGAAATGAGAAGAGTTAGTTGAATGATATACAAAGAAGCTAAAGCTTTCTCTTTCTCTCAAAATCTTAAGTTCTCTTTATCCTTCTCAAAGGTGGTGAGTCTTGAGTGGATTCCTTTATGGAATTGTGGGTGGCTTAGACTTTAAACAATTCTTGGTGGATCCTTAGTCTTGATTGGTGGCTTAACCTTTAAATCAAGTCATATCTTGCTACTAAGAGGAAATTTGCAACTAAACTCAAGCAAACTACATCCGGCCCATTAGCACACGCTCCATCTGGTATCAGAGCTAATCCAGGTTGGTGTTCTTGAGTTTATATCACATTTCCTTGCTTTGGTTTCATCCTTGTCAAAGTTTTCTACACCCTTGCTATGAAAACCATGGTGAATCTACACCTCTCTCTAGCTTGAACTTTTCAAAACAAACACCTTCTTAAGCTCCCAAGCCCTTAATCCACACTTGCAATTCCCACAAAATACCTCCTTTACTCCTCAAAGAACCCCCACAAAACAACCAAACAAAAACCCCCACCAAAACACCCCACAAAAGCAACTTTACCCAAAACCGTGCAACCGGCCAGAATAGTGGCACGGTCACACCGTGCGGACTAGCACGACTGTGCCACCACACCTGTGCCCCAGAAGTTTAGCACGGTTACCCCGTACCTCACTGCACGACCGTGCCATCCCTTCCCCAGCCAAATTTCACACCGTGCCTCCCTAGCACGCCCGTGCCCCTCCTATCCGAGCCCTATCCTCTCTTCTTCTCCTTTCCACTTTCACCATGTCTAATGAAGAGGATACCCCCACTAATTCTCTCCAATCGGCAAGGGTACCAAGAGGTATGAGCCTAGAACAAGCTCATATCATGAGGCAAGACAATGCCGTTCTAGCCTTGCAACAAAGTGTGAGGCAAATTAGTAGGCAACTTGAGCAACTAACCAGCCAAGTTATGGCCCTCCAAAGAGGCCAAAGAACTCAAGAGCCAAGTGATGATGGGGATGGACAAGGCTTCTCTAGTGATTCAAGCATGGGAAGCAATCCAAGAAGGGGAGGTAGAAGACCTCCTATGGATGAGTTTAGGGACATCAAAGTGGAACCCCCGGAGTTCAATGACAACTTGAACCCCGATGAATACCTTGAATGGGTTCAACCCTTGGACCGAATCTTTGAAGCCAAGGGCTACAATGATGAAAGAAGTTTCAAGGTTGCTAGCCTTAAACTCACAAGGTATGCCTCCTTGTGGTTTGAAAACATCAAAAAGCAAAGGGCTAGAGAGGGCAAGAGAAAGATCAACTCATGGGAGAAACTTAAAGCTCTCATGAACAAGAGGTTCCTTCCGGAAAGCTACAAGCAAGACATTTACAACTGGCTCTTCTCACTCAAGCAAAACAACATGAGTGTGGGTGAATACATGAGGGAGTTTGAGCAACTCCTTTTGAGGGGATGTATCCATGAACCGCAAGAGAAAACCGTGGCTAGGTTTCTCAATGGGTTAAGCCCCCTTTTTGCAAGAAAGGTAGAACTTCAACCCTATTTCACCTTGGATAATGTCTTTAAGCTAGCTCTCAAAGTTGAGAAGAGAAAGAAGGAAAAGAAGCCCTTCACCAAGCCATTTACAAGGGAGCAAGTAAGTTCAAAACCCCCATTCAAGCCCTTTATTCCTCCTAAATCCGAAGGTACCTCACGGGTTGACAAGGGTAAGACTGTGGCCCTTCCTGCACCCAAGGAATTGCCTAAGAAACTTAAGGGCAAGAAATGTTTTAAGTGTCAAGGGTATGGGCATTTCCAATATGATTGTCCCAACCGAAGGGCTATGACCATACAAGAGGTTGAGGAAGTAGATGCCCTATTGATGGAAACTCAAGAGGAAGCTCATGAGGAAGAATCGGACTCCCTTGAAGAAGAGACTCAGCTTGAGGCCGATGAAGGTGAGTTACTTGTCTTGAGGAGGGTTTTACACACCCAAGACACTCCCTATGACAAGGCTCAAAGAGACATGATCTTTCACTCCCGGTGCACCATACAAGACAAGGTTTGCAACTTGATTATTGATGGAGGAAGTTGCACCAATGTAGCCTCTACCACACTTATTGAGAAGCTTGGCATTCCTACTATTTCACATCCCAAGCCTTATTCTCTCAAATGGCTTAATGATGGTGGCGATATTAAGGTATCAAAACAAGCACTCATCTCTTTTTCAATTGGTAGAAAGTATAGAGATAATGTGCTTTGTGATGTGGTACCCATGAGTGCATGCCATATACTTTTGGGTCGACCTTGGCAATTTGATAGGCATGTCATGCATGATGGTTTTAAGAACACATACTCATTGATCATTGACAAGGAAAAGATTGTTCTAAACCCATTATCCCCAAACCAAGTCCACAAATCTAAACCCGGGGTGGGGAGTGAGAAAAAGAGAGACCTTCTCATGTTGAGTGAAACACGGGTTGAGAGAGCTTTAAGTAAGGGTAAGCAAGTTCTAGCTTTGCTCATGCTTGAAAGCAACAAAAGTGAGGAAGTGACTCCTTTACATCCCAAGGTCATCCCCCTCATCTCACAATACAAAGATGTCTTCCCACAAGATCTACCCCCCGGCCTCCCTCCAATCCGAGGCATTGAGTATCAAATTGACCTCATTCCCGGTACCCCACTTCCAAACAAAGCGGCCTATAGATGTAACCCTCAAGAGACCAAAGAGCTTCAAAGGCAAGTTGATGAATTATTAGCTAGAGGTTATGTGAGGGAGAGCATGAGTCCTTGCTCGGTTCCAGCCTTATTGGTGCCTAAGAAGGATGGGTCATACCGCATGTGTGTGGATAGTAGAGCCATCAACAACATCACTATCAAGTATAGGTACCCCATACCTAGGCTTGATGACATACTTGATGAGCTCCATGGCTCCTCTATCTTTTCCAAAATTGATCTAAGGAGTGGATATCACCAAATCCGCATGAGGGAAGGTGATGAGTGGAAAATGGCATTCAAGAAAAATGTGAGTTCTTTGCACCCCAAGTCACCTTTTTGGGGTATGTTGTTTCTAATGATGGAATCTCCATGGACCAAGGCAAAGTGGAGGCTATCAAGTCATGGCCAACTCCCACAACCATCACCGAAGTTAGGAGTTTCCATGGCTTGGCGTCTTTTTATAGGAGATTCATCAAGGGGTTTAGCACCCTCACAGCTCCCATCACCGAGTGCATGAAGAAAGGGTCATTTGAGTGGACAAAGGCCGCCCATGTTGCCTTTGAGAAACTCAAGTCCAAGCTATGTGAGGCCTCGGTGTTAGCCCTTCCCGACTTCAACAAGCTCTTTGAAGTTGATTGTGATGCAAGTGGAGTTGGCATAGGGGTTGTCCTTATGCAAGATCTACGCCCGATTGCCTATTTTAGTGAGAAGCTTAATGGTTCAAGGAAGAATTACTCAACATATGACAAAGAATTCTATGCATTGGTAAGAGCCCTTGATCATTGGTCTCATTACTTGAGGCCAAAACAATTTGTGGTCCATTCGGACCATGAGGCTTTGAAGTATTTGAATGGTCAACACAAACTCAATCCAAGGCATGCTAAATGGGTTGAATTCATGCAAAGTTTCTCATTTGTGGCCAAGCATAAGAAGGGGAGTACCAATGTGGTTGCGGATGCTCTTTCAAGGCGGCATTCTCTACTAGCCGTAATGAAAGCAAGGGTCCTTGGCTTCCAATTCATCCGTGATCACTACCAAGAAGATGAGGATTTCAAGCCCTACCTCAATGATCAAGAGGGCAACAAGCATGGCCCTTATACTCTTCAAGAAGGCTTCTTATTCAAAGGCAACAAGCTATGCATTCCAAAGGGTCCAATCCGAAAGCTTCTTGTCAGGGAGGTTCATGGAGGTGGTCTAGCCGGTCATTTTGGGATCAACAAGACCATTGATATGCTCAAGGAGCATTTTTATTGGCCAAGAATGGGAGGTGATGTTCATGAGGTAATCTCTAAGTGTTCTATTTGTCAAAGAGCCAAAAGTCAATTCCACCAAGGGTTGTACACTCCTTTGCCTATCCCCAATGGCCCATGGGAGGATGTGAGCATGGACTTCATAGTTGCTCTTCCAAGGACTCAAAGAGGCAAGGACGCTATTATGGTGGTGGTGGACCATTTCTCAAAGATGGCTCACTTCATTCCGTGTGAGAAGACGGATGATGCATCTCACATAGCCCACCTCTACCTCAAGGAAGTTGTTAAGTTTCATGGCATCCCTAAGAGCATTGTGTCGGATCGGGACACAAAGTTTCTTAGCCATTTTTGGAGGTGTTTATGGAGGCTCCTTGGTACTAAGCTCTTGTATAGTACCTCCCACCACCCTCAAACCGACGGCCAAACCGAAGTGACCAACAAGACTCTTGCTACCTTGCTTAGGAGTTTGGTGAGTAAAAGCATCAAGGAGTGGGATCTCAAGCTTCCCCATGCTAAATTTGCATACAACCGCACTCCTAGTTTCGCTACGGCCCACTCTCCCTTCGAATCATGCTATGGGATCAACCCTCTAACTCCCCTAGAACTCATACCACTTCCACTTGAGTCTAGAGTGAGCTATGAGGCCGAGGAGAGAGCCAAAGAGATGAAGAAGCTTCATCAAGAAATTCGGGCCAAGATTGAGAAGACAAATAAGCTTTATAAGGCTAGAGCCAACAAGCACCGCAAGGCTATCACCTTCCAACCCGGGGACTTGGTGTGGATACACTTGAGAAAAGAGAGGTTCCCTCTAGAAGAAAGAACAAGCTCATGCCAAGGAGTGATGGTCCATTTAAGGTCCTCGAAAGGGTAAACGATAATGCTTACAAGTTAGAGCTACCCGGGGATATGAGTGTATCATCTACATTCAATGTGGGTGACCTCACACCCTATCTTGAGGATGAAGAAGAAGGTGATGATTTGAGGGCAAATCACATTCAAGAAGGGGAGGATGAAGCAAATGTCATGCCTACACAAGTCCAAGAAAACTCACAACTCCTCCTCAATGCTCACAAACTCCATCAAAGGGGACTTGACCCTTGTACTGATTTGGAACTTCAATTCCAACCTCATCCTAAACCTTTGGGATGTGTTACTCTTCTATTTTGGGAAGGTCAAGGGACCTTCTAAAGGGTTTAGTCCCTCAAAATGAAGTTAAACCCTCGGAGATAATAAAGAAGCCCTAGAACGGCAAGGTGCATGTTAACGGCAAATTAACCCGGTTTTAACCCGGTTTTGTGGGCTTAATTATTCAAGTTTAGAATGGGTCTAAAATGCTGAAAACCCACTTTTTGGGAACCTTCTTATGTCAGCTAAAAGAGCATAAAAAGAGTTCTAGGCTAAGGCATTGGATCATAGGTCAAGTGGAGCCTTTTCCCACATGCTGCAGATTCTGCCCCAGCCTGCATATGCTGTGCCTTTTGCCTCATATCTCACAAATGGTAGCTTCAAATGGCCTGAAACTTGAGCCACGTGCAAGCTAACTTCCTAAGCATTGTAGGAAGGTCTATTTCATCAGATTTGGCCAAGGAACCTAGGAGATATAGCTCTTCAAAATTGACTTAGTAAAACTGAAAAGTGCTGACAAAAGTAAAAAGCGCTTTTAAGCTTTTGTTTGTTGCTTTTTGGTTCCCCCCTTTTGCTTTTTGGTCTTGTGTAATGTTTTTGCTGGTTTACTTAGCTTGTATGAGGCTCTCCTTTATAAGGGAGACCTTAGGAAATGAGAAGAGTTAGTTGAATGATATACAAAGAAGCTAAAGCTTTCTCTTTCTCTCAAAATCTTAAGTTCTCTTTATCCTTCTCAAAGGTGGTGAGTCTTGAGTGGATTCCTTTATGGAATTGTGGGTGGCTTAGCCTTTAAACAATTTTTGTGGATCCTTAGTCTTGATTGGTGGCTTAGCCTTTAAATCAAGTCATATCTTACTACTAAGAGAAAATTTGCAACTAAACTCAAGCAAACTATATCCGGCCCATTAGCACAAGCTCCAATTCCAGAAAATACTTCTTTTCTTTTTCTGATAAGAATTTTTCAACTCCAACATCAAAGAGATAATCAAAGATATCTTTTGAGACTGCTCCTTTTACCTTCATGTATTCTTTAAACTTATTATCATATGCGAAAGTAATATTTTCACACTGCATTAACGTTTTTTTCTATTCAATTCATGCCCAACATTCTCTATGGGTAGGGATACCGATAGAGGTAAGATTGCTTACATCTAGATCTCCCCAGATCCCGCGAAAGCGAGACTCACACTGGGAGGTGGTGGTGTTGTTGTAATTAATGCCCAACATTGATGGTAAATGTTGAAAAATCCAATGGCTCTTAGCTTGCTAAAGCAGGATCAATGACTAGATACACTGGTCATTTAGAAATCCATTCTTATCGTTGATCATTGAGATTGTCGTAATCAACGATCTAAATAAGATAATGAGTTGGCTTGGCTTTTCCATTTTCATATTCGATTGATGCGTTATACACTTCCAAATTTAGACATCTTCGAACTAGAATTTTTGTTAGACCATCTGAGAAAGTAAGAATCCAATGGATCCTTCTGAATATACATTGCTGAAATTTTGTTAGTTTTGAGAAAAGTAGGAACTTTGGATCTGGAATTTCTATGAAGTAAAGTACCATCCCATATTCTCATACTTTAAAGATAGGGTCATTTGGAGATAATGAATTTGTTGGGAAACTAACACCATCAACTCCAGATTTGTCAGAAAAATAGATTGTTGTACCCCAAGACTCTCAAATATCACAGGAATAATGATGATAAAAGTCGATGTAGGCTGCATACCACTCATTAAACCATTTTTCTGAAACATAAAAACTTTTTTTTTTCTGGGATATCATAAGGACACTATAGGTAATTAACTTGTAATTCTAAAAGGAAAAATCTTTAGACTATTAGGTAGGTAGTAGATAGTAGATCAAAACCTGATCTGCTTTTTGTATGAAATTCCAGGTTATCAATAAAGACTTTACTAGAAGGCGTAACCCGTTCTAGTAGGAATGTCATTTCATTACGGATTTTCTCCTTTTCTAGCAGGAGGTTGGCTTTGATGATCACCATTGGCAAGTTCTCAAGTAGACTATCTGTCAGAGAGTTCTTCGATAACTGTATATGTTCAATGGAGAAGGAAAACTAATTAAATCATAATTGTCAACGCAGAAGTCGCCCTTGCGCTTGCATATATGATAGATTCTTTTTCATAAAACCAAGTATTTATTTGCAATCAATTCGAATGAGAAAAGGTTTTAAGGCCAAAAAGATTAAGAACTTTTTAATTCCCCTTATGACTGCAAGGATTTTTTTTATATTGTGGGATAGTTGCATTCTACTTTATTAAAACTTCCAGTGCAATATTTACAGAGTTTTTCTCCTTCTTTGATTTTGAGTACTGCACTCCAGTGCTCATTATTGACATTTGTCTCAAGAATTAAATCATCTCCTTCATTAGGCAAATTAAGAACAAAAAGATTTTTATAGATCTTCTTAAAATTTTGAACAATCTTTGTATCATTAGTAGTCCACGTCCAACTTACTTCCTTCTTGAGTTTCTGCTGCAATGGCTTTCTCAGTTTAGCTAAATCTTTAATGAAATCAGAAGCATAGGTAAGGCATCCAAGAAACCTTTCTAATTGCTTTCTATCTTTAATCTTTTCAAGAAAATTTCTATTTTTTCCAAAATATGCTTTTGAAGGATTATATGTCCAACCTTTATTTCTAGGCCTAAAAACTCAATTTCTTATTCAGTGTAAATGCGCTTGTTCTTACTGAGTATAATGCCATGATCAATGCATCTTTGGATGACAGCTAAGACATCATCTTTGTGTTGTTCTATGGTCTTTGAAAAGATAAGAATATCGTCGATATAAACTAAACAACAATGATTAAGGTCTTTAAAGATATTATCCATTTTTCTTTGGAATATTTGAGGTGTATTTTTAATATCAAATGGCATTACTATCCATTCATAATGTCTTTATGGGGCACTAAATGCAATTAAAGAAATATTTTCCTCATCTATTTTTATTTGTCAATAACCGCTTTTGCAATCCATTTTTGAGAACCAAGAGGCTCCCTGAATTCTATTGAAAAGGATAGTTTTGTTAGGAATATAATAACTATAAAAGATAGTATTATCATTAAGCTTTTTATAATTGATTATCATTCTTACTTTTCCTCTTTTTTCTTTTGCATGATTTCTTACCATGAAAGCATAACTGGTGTGAGAACTCTTGTTGTTTCTGATTAATCCTTTATCCAGAAGTTCTTGGATTTATTTATCAAATTCTTGTATATCTTGCTGTATATACACCATTTGTTTGACTTGAATAACAGTATTGGGATTTAACAAAGTCATTTTTACAAATGTGTTATCCTTATCCCAAAATTTTAGTGGATTATCAGAGTAGAGTTCTTTGCATAATTTTTCTTGTTGTTCAAGTTTACTTTTTAATAGATAAGTCAAGTAATGAGATTATCAATGCTATCTCACGTTGTGCTGGCATTACTTTGTCACCACGCTGACTGCGTGTAAACTCAATTCTTTGATGAGTGTAAGCCTTAATTTTTCAATAGGAGCTGAGTGACCATTAATTGTAAATATGATTTGGTTTATGGTCTATGTACATGGAGAATATAGTCTCTGAAAATTATTTTCAATAATCATATCATAAGATGGTTGATCATTAGCCCATAGATCTGGTATAATGCATTGAACTCCTCCTAATTCTATGGACAATCCTTCTATAGGCTCATTATGGCTCATAATACTATTATTAACTATCCTTACTTATAAAGGATTTTTAGCCTTTTTCCACATAAATTCTGAAAACAGTGTTCTTTTTCCAAAGAATATAGAACAACTACTATTTGTGTAGGCACATAACTTATATTTATTTTATCCCTCTAAATATACATTTATTAGGATATAGATACTATTAGGGTTTGTATTGGTGGCTTCATACCATATCTCCATAGTCATGTTTTTTACTAATTTATCCTCAGAGATGGGTTCACTAACAGTTCTAGTTTTGTACCCGATGACTTTTCTTTCTAGACTTATACTTCAATCTATACTAGGTCTTGCAGTTTCAAAACTCATACTACTCATTTCACTAGTCATGCTAATTGTATCATCTTCTTTAATCTCTTCTTTAGCCGATGAAGGATCCTTCTTCCAATCTGATCTTGTACTCATGCTCCTTAATAGTTGGGGTTTAATGGTGATTTTACCATCCTCATTAATTTTTATTATATGTTTCTTATTGATCTTTGTAGGGTTGGGAAAGTTAGATATCCATGAATGATCGATTTTTATCTCCTGAGGATTGGACTTAATCCTTTGGATCTTTTGCACAGGGGTAGAACTCTTAAATTTCTCTACTTCTATCATTGTTATCTTAATCTTTGGGTCTATTGTATTATCTAATTTATAGATAATTTTTCAAAATATCCTTAAAGGATATCATCCTCTTTCCATGTCCATCCCAACTGTTAAGAGATAGAAAGTTTTTAGCAAATTCATCCTTCAAACTCACATAATATCCTGGTCGACAGTTGAATCATACTGACCCATTACATAAATTAATCTTAATCCCTATGATAATTTGATTATTAAATTTGGTAGGCCTAATGTCATAGAGTAAAGCGTAAAGATATTGATCTTTACCATAATATTGTAATAGAGTAGTTTGAACTTGGACACTTCCGACATGGATATACCTATACCTTCTATCTTTGTTATGGTTAAGGATATTTTTTCAATTAATTAAATTAGCTTCCCTAATGTCATACTCACAATCATTTATCTCAAGATCTCCATCCATCATTTCACATACGTATTTGCTTTTTAATTAAAAGATGAATTTTTTATAGATCATGTCCTTTTGGATTATAGGAAGAACCCAATCTCCTTTTACTTACTCATAATCGTTGCCTACCACGAATTCTTCTCCTTGAAGATCACCAAGGCTAATCGAGCTACTTTCGATCATATGACTTGTTTTTTCATAATCACTTTCTTCATATTCATATCCAATATTATTTCAACAATTCCTTTGTTATTACTTAGAGCTAGGTCTAATGCCTTATCTTCACTAAACTCAACGTAATCTAGGCTTCCCAAGGTTTCAATAAGTTTGTTATTCTTCTGATTTTTACATTTATTAGCGTAATGCCCTACTTCTCCGCATGTCCCACATTTGCAGTTGTTTTTCCATAAGGTGCAATAAGCAGTTTTCTTAAAAAATCTACGTTTTTTAGGATTGAGTTTGTTATAATATTTTCTTCTATATTTTTCTCTCCTTTGCTTATTAAAACTCTTTTTCTTATAAAATTTTTTTCTTCTCTTTTCAGGGTCTTTTCCCCATTGATGAGGTGAATCCCAATAAGTTAGGAATTGCTTCTTAATCTTCTTTTGCTTTTGAAGATCAAAATACTAATCATTAACCCATTTTCTTAAATAAGAAATTCCTGAATTAAGGGTATCAACAACATGTGTTCGTTCAAGTCATGCCACGTATTTTTCATTAATTATGAAATTTATCAGATATGACAATTTGTCATAGAACATATCCAGATTAGTTTCATTATGCCCAAGTTTGTAATAACATTGACTGAATTCAGCAGTATAATTTTCTAGGTATCTCATATCCCACAATGCTATGTTGCTAATCTTTCTTTGCCATTCTTTTGCTTTTTCTTCAGAATCAAGTTTTGCTCCGATGAATTCGGTTCCGATTTCTCTGCATAAATTTCTGAACATAGGAACTGGTGTTTCCATCATTCTTAATGTGTTTTTATCATCTCCACTTAATGAATCATACCAGTTAGTTACAGTACCAGAAAAACTATGTTTGATATAGTTTAGAAAATTAGCAGCAGTCCATGTAGTATTTAGGTTTAAGATACTATTCATTCCTCTTTTTCAGTGCTCAAATATTTCTTCTCTATTACAGGCTCCGTCAATGTTTAAGAGTATTATGTTTGGCTAATTGGGGTACGATCAATTTCTTCAAAGGTCGTCGTTTTTCTTGGGACAAATCCAAAGGAAAAATTGCTTGTCTTCCTGCTAGAAATTTTAGTTTGCGATTTGTGAGGGGCAAACCTTCGATCTGTGGTGATCTTTGTCTGTTCCCAAGACTTAATTTTCCAAAAGAGTTTCTCCTTTTGTGGTGGGTGTTTGATCAAGCCACAGTAAGCAACGCCGGTCTTAGATTAGCATTAGGGCCGCCAAAGCAACCACCGCACCGGCGTACGCGGCTTTTTTCGGTGACATTTTGAAGCTTTCATCTGGTTGCATCATCAATTTAGAAGCTAGTAATACTTGTTCAACAGGTTTGGAATTCTCTGCTACTTCATTATACTTTATTCCCCCATCTGGATAGGATTATCGAAATACTCTGTTACAAGCTTAGCTGTGTTGCTTTCTTTTAATTTTTCTTCTCTACATTTCTAGTTTCTTATGGCTTTGCGTGTGTTGAATTCGACAATTCTTTGCATCGGGATTCTGTTCTGGGGCTCTCAATCTGACAATAATTTATATTTTTCTGAAATTAGATCTGTTGGATTGTGCCCTTCTCTCTCACACTAAAGCCACACTCCGAACCCTGGGTATCTCCGACCTCCAGTGACCCTGGGAAGGTGGCCTGAGACTTCGCTGGCAGTGGTGTTATCTCTGTTGAGTGCATCGTCTAACCTATGGCTTTTTGGACCGTTGGGTGCCATTGCGGGATACTCTGTTTAGAGTTGAGGAAGGGAGCAAGAAAGCCTGGGTTATCAATTTCCCATTTTGTGCATCCTTCTGCGGGGCCCTTGCTAGCTGCTATTATTTTATTTTTCTGTTATTTGATCTTTATTGTTGTTGTGGTTGTTGTGTTAATATTATTATTATTTACAGTCTTAGTTGTGTTATCTATTGTATATTTATTTATTTATCTATTTACCTTATTTATTTATTTAATTATTCCAGTATAGTTCTCTATATTCATATTTATTTATTTGTTGGGAGTGGGGGTGGGTAGCTTAAGCGAGTGGCGAGCAATGTAGTAGTTCCAGCCAGTCCTCCAAGGGGAATTGGGGGTGGGAGGGGGCCAAGTTTCCGAAAGGTGCGCTTGGCATCTTGGAATATTGGGTCCGTTACTGGTAAGTCTATAGAATAAGTTAAGTCCTTGTATAGACGTAGAATTAGCATAGCTTATGTTCAAGAGACTAAGTGGGTGGGATCCAAAGTTTAGAGTAGTCGATGGGTACAAACTAAGGTACTCGGGGTCAAACAGGGCGAAGAATGGAGTTGGCATCCTGGTTGGTAAAGAATTGATTGACTTTGTTGTTGAAGTGAAGCGTAAGAGTGATCGAATTATGGCCATTAAGGTTGTGGTGGGATCAGAAATCCTAAATGTGGTTAGTATTTACGCACCTCAGATAGGACTGTCGGACGATCTCAAGAAGCAATTTTGGGAGGAGCTGGACATGGTAATTCAGGATGTACCCCGAAGTGAAAAACTTTTCATAGGAGGAGACTTTAATGGTCATATTGGTGTAGACGCGGACGGGTATGAGATAGCCCACGGAGGTTTTGGTTTTGGGGAGAGAAACAATGGTGGTGTTTCTGTCCTGGAATTTGCCGTTGCCTATAATTTGTTGGTAGTAAACTCCTTTTTTAAGAAGAAGGAGAACCACTTGGTGACCTTTAAGAGTGGTTTCAGAAAGACTCAAATTGACTATTTCCTTACTACGGCGAATAGTCGGAGGTTCTGTAAGGATTGTAAGGTGATTCCTAGTGAGTATTTGGGAACTCAACGTAGGTTGCTAGTATTGGATGTGAAGTTCAAATGTTCAAAGTGGAAGAAAAGAAGTGTTGGGGACCCTAGAGTTAAGTGGTGGAATCTCACAAAGGAGAACGCTATGAGAATATTAGAGAGGGTCACGGAAGAAGGAGCCTGGAGGCAAGTAGTGGATGCAAATAAGATGTGGGAGGCAATGGCAGATTGTATTCGAAAGTCCGCTAAGGAAATCCTATGTACATATAGGAGATGTGGTAATAAAATGAAGGGAGCCTGGTGGTGGAACGAGGAGGTAAAGGAGAAAGTCAAAGAGAAAAAGGAAGCTTACGCGGCTTTCATGAACAGTGAAACAGATGAAGAAAAAATTATCAGTAGAGGTAGATATAAGGCAGCCAAAAAGATAGCCAAGAAAGATGTTGCCGCAGCAAAGAGCAGGGCTTATGATAAGTTATATCGAAAACTGGAGACCAAGGAAGGTAAAAAAGAAGTCTTTAAACTGGCGAGGGCTAGGGAAAGAAGAACAAGGGATTTGGGTGTCGTGAGGTGTATCAAAGACGGAAATGGTAAAGTGCTCTCTGAGAATGCTGATATCAAGGCGAGATGGCAAAGATACTTTTTCAAACTCTCCTCAACGATGAAGTGACGGAGGCTTCCCGAAGTAGGAAACGAGAGAGTAGGGAGACGGATCATGACCCTCGACTGGGCGAACTGATCAGCAAGGACGAGATTAAAGAGACGCTAATGAAGATGTCCAATGGGAAGGCAGAGGGACCAGATTAAATACCGGTGGAAGTGTGGAAATGATTGGGTGAAGAGGGTCTAGGGTGGCTAACAGAGCTTTTCAATGTTATTCTTAGGACGGCCAAGATGCCCAGAGAGTGGAAGTTTAGTACAGTCATCCCACTGTACAAGAACAAAGGGGATATTCAGGACTGCAACAATTATAGAGGCATAAAGTTGCTCAGTCACAAAATGAAATTATGGGAGAGGGTGATTGAGAGAAGGTTGCGGAAGAATATTTCAATTTCAGAAAATCAATTTGGTTTTATGCCTGGTAGGTCGACCACAGAGGTGATTTACCTCCTTAGAAGGCTCATGGAATGGTACAGAGATAGAAAAGTGGACCTTCATTTCGTGTTCATCGACTTGGAAAAAGCCTCTGATCGAGTTCCGCGCGAAGTGGTGTGGAGATGCTTGGCAAAGAAAGGAGTGTCCCCAGTGTATATTCGAGTTATTGAGGATATATATGAGGGAGGTAAAACTAGGGTTAGGATGCCAGGAGGGGTTACCGATGACTTTTGCGTTGATATAGGCCTTCACCAAGGGTCCGCTTTAAGCCCTTTCCTTTTTACTCTGATCACGGATGAGCTTACAAAAGGGATTCAGGATGAGGTACCATGGTGTATATTATTCACAGATGACATTGTTCTTATTGACGAGTCCAGAGAGGGAGTTAATGCTAAGTTAGAGCGTTTGAGGCACGCATTGGAGTCTACAGGTTTCAGAGTAAGTAGATCGAAAACTGAATACCTGCACTGCTGTTTCAGTGAAAGGGAAGAGGCGGGGGGAGAGGTCACCATTAACGGGTT
Source organism: Carnegiea gigantea (assembly GCA_029747015.1). Lineage (NCBI taxonomy): Eukaryota > Viridiplantae > Streptophyta > Magnoliopsida > Caryophyllales > Cactaceae > Carnegiea > Carnegiea gigantea. The sequence continues at coordinate 87,494 of JAKOGI010002031.1, read as the reverse complement.
GTCGATACCAAAGGTCGAGAAGTTTAAATGCCTCGACTCGATCGTTCAGCAGAATGGTGACATTGACGAAGTAATCAACCAGCGCATAAAAGTGGGTTGGCAAAAATGGAAGCAGGCCACGGGTGTGCTTTGTGATAAAAGGATGCCGGTACGACTAAAAGGCAAAGTTTATCGTACGATGGTTGGACCTGCTATACTGTATGGTTCGCAGTGTTGGCCGATAAATAAGACTCAGGTTCAAAGGTTAATGGTTGCAGAGATTAGGATGATTAGGTGGATATGTGGTTATACGAGAATGGACAGAATTAGAAATAAAGTAATAAGAGACTTGGTTAAAGTGGCCCCCATCGAAGATAAGATGAGAGACACAAGACTTAGATGGTTTGGTCATGTGAAAAGAAGGGGTGTGGACACCCCAATGAGGAACTGTGAGAGGATTAACACCCTCGTAGGTAAAAGAGGGAGATGTCGGCCAAAGAAGAGTTTGGATGAGGTGATTAGAGAGGATTTGAAAGTTGTAAGATTGACGGAGGACATGACTCAAGATAGGAGACTATGGCGGGATAGGATTAAGGTCTTAGATCTCAGATAATCGGCCTTGTAGTTGTCTTTCGGTTGCATTAGGGCAGGTTTAGGTGTGGGTTTCCGTGTTGTCGCGTGGTCTGCAGGTAGTGCACACTTCTGGGACGACTCATTATTTGCCTAACTCTGCTAAGGTATGTTTCCTTTCGTTGCTTTATTGTTCCATGGTTTGGTTAGTTTCGACCTCCCTGTTTTATTCGCGTAACCGTAGTTTTTCCTTTTAATATTTGCCCAAAAGTCATCTTCTACAAAATGTTTGCACAAAAATTTTATTTTTATGGGTCTCGTGAAATCAGCCTCTCTACGGGCAAAGATGCCAGTAGAGGTAAAGCTGCCTACATCTGGGTCTCCCCAGACCCCACGAAAGCGGGACCTATGCTGGGAGGTGTTGTTGTTGTTGTAAGGTTCATCAAATTCTTCTGGCTTAGGAATAACAGTGTTAACTACTAGTCTATGTTTCATATAAATCGATCTCTTCTTCAATCTCATTGATCTCATTTTCAACAGTTATTTTACCATATTTCTTATCCAAATTTCTCCTAACTTCTTCTAATGGTAATACATTGAGATCTTTCTAATTTAATCAGATTTATCTGCTGATATATTTCTTCCTCTAGTTGGACATTATTGGTCTCTTCATTATCATCAGACAAAACATCATCTTTATCACTAATTGCGTCCATGATCTTGTTTAATTCTTCAGGGTTTTGTTCTTTCTTAAACATATTCTGTAGTTCATTAAAAGTATATTGCTTATGCTCTGTCTTCTTCTTCTTTTTCTGTTTTTTCAGCTGATTTTTTTCCTGATTTTTCTCCTACTTCTTTTTGAATTTTTATCTCATGCAAGGGAAAAGGAATCTTGTTTTTCGGATTTTGGAAATGGTGTTTATGCTAAAAAGGAGTACTAATACTGGACGTAGATTTTCCGCTATGTTTAGCCTCGTTAATAAGAGAAAGATAAATTACAGTTAACTGATTCTTAAGTTCTTTCACCTCACTCTTAATTTTAGTTAATTCTACTTTTAATTTTGAAACTATATCAGTGAGATAGTTTAATTGAGGTGCTAGTGAAGTAATTCCTTCCAGTGAGTGAACAATATATGAATAATTAGGATCAGGACACGCAGGTGAAGATTCAAGCATTAATCTCAGTTAATTAGCTTAATTAATCATTAATTAGCTTAATTATCTTGATTATTTTTGATCACGTGGCTCTGACACCAGATGAAAGAGAACGACGAGTACTACTTAATGGGAGAAAATGCACATGCATAAAAATAAAATTTTTGAAAGTAAGTTTTTAAATATTGGGGCTAAGTTGCAAATTTTAAAAGTTCAGGGATTTAAGAAAAAACAGAGGGTACTTAAAAATTAAATTACATAAATGTCGAGGTACAAAAATATTAATTTGAAAAGCTCAGGGTTAAAAAAATCAATAGCAACAACGTGAGGGTACATAAATGTGATTACCCCGTTATGAAACTCTCGACTGAAACTTAAGTTATGGTGAAGTAGAAACTTGATTTTATACCTTAGATGTATAGTCTTACTTTTTAGTTCCTCACCTGGGTATTTTTTAACACCAGTGGAAAACCTGTGACACACACGGCTCATGTTAGTTTTTTTTTTTAAAAAAAATTCTTGCTATTCATGTAATGGTTTATTCTTGTTTTTATAATAAGTAGGTGTTGATTCAGTTTTAATTCTTTTCCTTGTTCTTTGTACTTTCTGTTGTTGAGAAAATATGATCCAAATGATTAAAGAGTCATTAGTTTCTTGAATCGGCTCTTGAAAAAGTTTAAACATCAGAATTTCAAATTCTATCAACCATATATTCTTTCTAATTATAGAAATTATTTTGATGATTATCTTACTTGTCTGGCTAATTGGCATAAGAAGTTTTGTGATGGCCGAGTTTAATCGACCCGGGACTATGTTATGGTTTGCGCTATAGAACTCATAAATCTTAAGAATATATGTTAAACTTCGAATGTAATCCACTTTACTCAAGCTTGATGAACTAGAGGAGATAGCGGGTTGAAATATTTAAAGAAAAAAAAAGAAGATATATACCATGAACCATTATATTTTTGGGTCTGTTCAATGTCATCCACTACTTTGGAGACCGCACTTCTAATTTCGGTTCATGTTATGTGTAATTTATTTTTTGATAACAATAAAGTGAATTACAAATAACATTTACCTAAATGTGGAGGGGTATGATAACAATTCTTTTTAAAAAAAACTCATCCTCCTGTATATATAGAGTGCTTTTATTGGTGACTCGGAAGGTCCATTGAAGCAGCCAAAAGATACTCAACCCTAAGTTAAAATCATTGCTTTTCTCAATTCATAGTTAATATTTTTGAAGCGAATTTTTCGACCCTTTTAGTTTCATATGTAGTTTAATAATTTTAGTAGATTGTTATGTTAACTATCTCTATGCTCAATATATTAGCCTAGTTTAATTTTTTTATGGTTGTTTAAGACTCCTTAATTTAGCCTTAAATTATGGTGGACACCTAGTTAATTTTTCGAAAATTATTTCGTATTGCATGTATGTTTTCCTAATTTTTTTTATGTAAAAATAATTTATCTTTTATAAGAATTTCAATAATTTCTTATTCAAATTTATATTAATTTTATAAATTTTCAAAGTTTTTTTTTAAAAAAATTGTTATAATATATTTCAATTTCTGCTTTCTTAGTTAAACTCCCCCAAACTGTTTGAATAATTATCATGTCCCACGCTCCTTGCAATATACATATTAGTGTTCGACCGTACGATTGGAGTAGCATTTAATGTTTTTATAAAGTAAAAATACTAAACAATCAATCATTCGTCTTTAATTATTAAACTAGTTTAGACTAACATTTGAAGTACTATTTAGCATTTCAAGTAAATATTTTTGAAGAAACTAATAAAGTTAGCTTTAGTTCTTCAAAAGTAAGGCAATTATTTATATTGTTAAGCAAAAATTGCTCCAAAACCCAAAAGGGAAAAACCATGGTGCTGACCAGCAAAACAAATTCACTAATTGAGAGAGAGCACAATGAACGATCTCAGTCCAAGAGATCAACCAAAGAGAGATGGCATGCAACTCACACACAAACTCTCAAAATCAGTAAACTCTTCTATCACCCACGATGGAATATCTATCAAATTTAAGCATAAATTGACCACACCATAAATGCCCCCAAAGGGCCTAAATGACCACACAAAATGCATACACTCATCCCAAAATATATTGAATAACTTAGTATTCATAGAGAAATTTGAAAGGCACTAACGAGTAATCCTAACCACAAACATGCGCCTTGGCCACTAACCACCAGCTTTCTAAAAAGGACAACATCTTCTTGCCAAAATATGAAAACAATATAATTTCCATCATTGACCACACAATGTCAGCCTTGAGCGCCAAGCAACAATCTCAAAAAAGGAAACAATTTTATTATTTGCAAAACCGGTAAAGGAATTTGAGACAAATCTCAACACATATTTTGAGGTTAACCTTTTTTAATTTAATTTTTGACAAATTATCAATATTCTTTTTACATCATTCTGCATTAATCACCTAACCTAGCAATTAAATTTATCTAAGACACCTTTTGTAATCACTTATCTAAATAGCTATTAACTAATTACTTAATTAACATATCTATTTGCTTGTTAAACTAGCATCTTCCAGGCTCTACATAAATATATAATATGATTGCGTGCTATCTAAAGAGCTAATTTTTCCGAGGCATATTGTTAATTATCCAAGAAAACAACAGTCACCTTATCATAAATACATAGTGATATATTACATAAATAGATTGGATAAGGTTTGCCTCCAAAGTCCAAATACATCCAAATGGCACATCAAACACGTGGCCTCCAAATCCCTTTCCTCAATTAAGACTGTCTATTTCTACACGGTTGTCTGCTTAACTGATCTAATAATAAAGGTCTTCGATTGGCCCAATAATGTTACTTAGGTAATTCATGTGGATTTGATTTGGGTTGGTTATTGAAGTAAGAATTAATTAGTCAATTGCATATTTTTCATTCGCTTTTATGCCCAAAATAGTAGAAGCAGAATCTAGCTTTATGGGCAAATTATAATATACTCTCACGAACATATATTCCCATTACTTTCCGCGCACACACATATATATATACATATTTTTTTAATGTATATTTGTCATTTGAAAGGTTATTAATATATATTTCACTTACGTGGCTTCTGAAAATGTGTACTCTCATATGTATGATATAGACTTTGAACTCGATGTCAATCACATTGAGAGTAACGCACGAGATCAACACGTTGCTTGTATGTGACGCTGGATGTTGACTATACAAGACAATTGATATTCCGGTACAAAATTAATTAACCACTAGTTTATGGATGTGCTATTATACGAATGTTTGATTTTGAAATCAGTATAACTATAACGTGGTAGATGAGAGTGGGAAGCATCTAAGTGATTTGGACGTTGCCGACAAAATTTTAAGAGTTGCTGGTTGCGGGAGAGGACACTCTTAGTGCTGCCATGACTTTCATTGTCAAGTACCTTGCTGAACTCCCTCACATTTATGATATTGTCCATGAAGGGGACTAATGAATAAGTCTTCCACTCTTCGCCTTCACTCCTCCGTCACACTTTTTTTTTTTCCCCATTGGGGCCGGGGTGTTAAAGACGTATTACAGAAAATACCTACAATCATGACCGTTGATAGTTTGACATTTCAAACTGCACATATTAAGATTAACAAAAGTTGCCCCAACACGATTATCGATCCGAATCAAATGCGAAATTAAGTGAATTTGTGTAAGGCTTTTCAACTCGTTTAATTAAATAGGTTAACACGTTTAACCCGTTCAATTAATTGGGTTATGTTCAGGTTGAGAATTTTGACACAGAAACATACCTGTTTAACACGTTTAATTAAATAGATTAAATAGTTGACCTGTTTACCCAATTTTACCATGTATCTTTTGGAAAAAATTGTGAAAACATGGAGTTTAATCAAATAGATCTTTGTCTTGGGATTGTAGTTCTTGTGGATCATGGACAATGGTTGCATTATGATAATATATTGAACTGAAAAGATTAATTTATAGTGCTCAATAATCATACTTTAATCAAAATATTAAGCGGATAAATGGGTAACTGGATAATCTGAACATGACCCGTTTATATTAAACGGGTTAATGGGCAAATTTCAGATTAGCCTATTTAAAAAATAAACGGGTACATGTCAAGATTTTCAACACGTTTAATAAATGGGTTAGGTTCAGGTCGAGAATTTCTCAACCTGTTTATCTTCGACACGAACACGAACTCAACGCGACCTAATGTGTTTGACAACCCTAGCATATATGGGTGGCTTTCATTCATATTGGGTATCATAATTATTTTTCTTTATTTCAGAGGACCACAAAGAGTAGTGCAATATAATAGAAAAAAAAAATCGAACCTAATATTCAATATACCAAGGACCTCAATCTTAACTATTACACCAAGAACTCATTAATTTCTATATTAGGTATCACAATTTAATCAAAGGAAATTAAGGAGTTGCAACTATATTTCTGCCTAAATGATGTCATGTTTCAGAACAAGTGGAAATTGCAAAATCAAAGGCACCAGTGGAGCTTCTAAATTGGGAGTGTGCGAGTTTAGGGTAATTGGCTCATCTAACCCGAGAGCCAGACACTCGTACTTATAACAGAAAATACATGTTAAATTACATGAGCGTCTTCGGCTTTATTACACCCCCTCAATCTGTACAAGAGAGGAGCGAATGGACAGACGGGCTTTCAAAAAAGAAAATTGACTAGATGACAACCCTTTGGTGAAAATATCAGCTGACTGAAACTGAGTAGGTACATAACTGACGACAAGGTTGCCATAAGCAACACGTCGTGAACTAAATGATAATCAACGGCAATGTGCTTGCTGTGCATGAATAGGATTGGCAGTAAGGTAAGTGGAACTGATATTGTCACACAACATCTTATTGGGAGTCGAGAGAATAATCCCTAGATCATGAAGCAATTTGTGAATCCAAATTGTTTCAGCAAGTGCATAAGCAACGACACGATATTCAACTTCAGTAGACAATTTCGACACCGTAGGTTGTTTCTTTGAGTGCTTAGCAATCATATTAGGTCCAAGGAAAACAGCATGTATAGTAGTACGTAGAACGACAAGTATCCTTGCAGCTGTCCAATCAGCATTAGAGTACGACATAATGACACAAGTAGTGATGCAGGGCGGAGTAAAAGACCATCATTTACCATGCCCTGCAGGTACCTGAAAATGCACTTAACAATAGAGAGATGGGTAGTACGGGGGCATCCATAAATTAGGAAACTACATAAACTGCATATGCAATATCAGGTCGAGTCATGGTCAAATATTAAAGAGCACCTACCATGCTTTTTTATACAGTGGGGTCTACAAGTAAATCACCATCTGTGAGGGTGAGGGTGGTCCTACTAACAATAAGTGTATGAACAAGTGTGTAGGTATGAAGATGAAATTTGAGAAGAAGATTAGTGGTGTATTTATATTGAGAAATAAACAGACCTGCAGGAGAGTCGATGACCTGTACACTCAGAAAATAATGGAGATCAACTAGATCCTTCATGACAAACTGACGAGACAGAAGATGAATGAAAGAGAAAAGAAGACTAAAAGAACTTCCTATCAGAATAATGTCATCAACATACAAAAGTAGAACCAGGATCTAGCGAGAAGAATGAAAGATAAACATGGAAGGGTCAGAATGACTACAGATAAAGCCATGTGTGAGTATAAAACTATGGAACCAAGCTTTAGGAGCTTGTTTCCATACACAAATAGCCTTTTGAGGTGACACACATGATAAGGGTAATGAGGGTCAACAAAGCTCGGGGGCTGGCACACGTAAACTTGCTCGGTAAGGATGCCATGGAGAAAAACATTCTTAACGGCAAGTTAGCAAATGGGCCAATTTTGTGTTACGATAATGGATAAGACAAGGTGAATGGTAGCAAGATGAACAACAGGAGAAAAATTTTCATGAAAGTCAATATCTGCCTGTTGATGATTACCTGCATCAACCAACCGTGCTTTTTAACGCTCAACCATGCCATCCAAACAATATTTAATCTTACAAACCCACTTATAGGTGACAAGATTCTGATAAGGCTTAGTAGGTACAAGCTCCCAAGTGTCATTGGAAATAAGAGTCTCATACTCATCAGTCATGAGCGCTTTCCACTTAGGATGCATATATGAGAAAATGCTTGCCTAAACGAGGTAGGTTCAACCTTTTGACCGCCGACAGGTGCATTCAAAGAAAGAATCTATTTGGGTTTGTAGATACCAGACTTAGACCTAGCTTGCATGGGATGAACATTTGAGACTGGTAGGATCAAAAGAGAGGCAGACAACGGAGACAAGACTTGACCCATAACAGAAGATGACGGGGAGAGACTGGGTCTGGCTAGAGACACAGGCTGAGAGGAAGTAAGGTCCATGGGCACCGATGATGAGGGAGGACTAGACGTAACAAAAGTCATATCAGGAACATGACTAGAAGCCACTAGGGGAGACCAAGAGACACTGGGTAGCGCAAAGTTGACACACGCAGGCTATACACAACATCAGGAGGGGGTCATAGAGACACTAATCAGACAAGGAGGGGATGAAGGTCTAACAAGCTAACCTGAAATAGGAAGTGTGGCAGTGGAGGTAAGGGAAAGAATATCCTCCACGAGGAGGTTGTGGTCATGTGACGATGAGGTAGTAGTTGCAACCAAGGATGGATACAAAAAACAGTTTGAAGCGCACACGTCGACTAGTATAAACCTTTCCCACTATGGGATCAAAGCATCGGTATTTTTTATATTGATAGGAATAACCAAGAAAAATACAATGAACCGACCTTGTTGGAGTTTATTGGAAGAAGATGTAGTAGAATTAGGGAAACACTCACAACCAGAGGTTCATAAAAAGGAGTAATGAGGTGTTCACCTAAATAATTTCACGAAAGGACCTTTATTAGCAAGAATAGGTGTTGATAAATGATTAATGGTGAAAACAACAACAAAAGCAGGTTCAACCCAAAACATAGACGGTAAACAAGATTGAATGAGAAAGGAACGAACCATCCCAATAATATGTCTATATTTGCATTCAGCAACACCATTCAGCGCTTGACTGTCAAGATAGGATTTTCGAAAAAAGATACCAGATTGTATGCAGTGTTCTTGAAGTGGACCATTATTAAATTCATGACCACCATCACATTGAAAAATCTTGATAGTAGTGTTAAACTGATTTTCAACTAGTTTCTGAAATTTTGTGAAAATGACAAAGACGTCAGATTTACGTTTCATAGGATAGAGCCATGTAAAACGAGTAAATTCATCCACAAAATTAACATAATAGCGAAAATGCTTAACTGAATCACAAGGCGTTTCCCAAACATCAGAATGTATAAGATGCAATGGAGTTCAAGAACATTGATCAACTTTATTAAAAGTTAATTTTTGAGACTTTACTAGTCGACATGTAACACAAGTATCATGAAAAACGGAGCTATGAATAACATGAGCTTTCCTAAGACTATCCAAGACCTTGTTGCCAGTAAGAGGGTTTATAAGATTAAATACCACTTAGAAAGTACGGTTGAGTGTTATAAAGCATGGTTATTTGCTGTAGGTAATCACCAAAAGGCAGACATTGCCTTTGGAAACATTTTCTCCTGTTGTTGATCCTACTACCATTCGCCTTGTCTTGACCATTGTCGCAAACCAAAATTGGCCCATTTGTCAACTTGATGTTAAGAATGCTTTTCTCCATGTTATCCTTACCAAGCTAGTTTATGCAATTTAATATATGTTTTCTATTATAAATGCGGATGTTTATCTCCTGAGTTAGATGAGCCAATTACCCTAAACTCACACATGGTATCAGAGACAGGTTAGGACTAGAAAAGGGCACAAAAGCTGCGCATGTTAAACTACCAGAGTTGTGATGCTTAAGACATTGCACACACTGCTCATAAAATAATAGCTTGGTATGAACATCATCGAAGGTAATGGTACAGGGGATATAAGTCAAAGTGTCAACAATACCATCATAATCTTCATCATGCACATTAAGAGGATATTGTACCAAGTCCAAATCCGTAATAAGAAAATGAAATGCAGTGAGGGAGTGGGCGATAGACTTGACTCCACAAAGAAATTCCTCCATAGATTGTGACTCAAATTTGGAAAGGTTCATAAGCATCATTTTTAAGTCCATGGCATGCGCTAAAATAGTCGTGTTAAATGGAGCCTCCAAACGTTGCCAAATCGGGAAACAGTAAGGAAGATCACACTCCTAGGTGAGATGATCCTTGGATATTGTGGCAAAAATCTAGGGTCGAATAAGCCGATCAAGATGATGCCAAATAGCATATGCCGATTTTGGTTCCTGCAAGCTAGAAGAAAGCACAACGAACGTGAGTGGCCGAGGAACCAACCCATCCACAAATTCGAGAAGTTGATGCATCAGTAGGAAGGACACGAACTAGTCTTCTAAGATAAAAAAATCATCAACTTTTTCCAACATTGTGGTTACAAAGGTTTCAATGTTTATGGTCCAGAGGCTGGGATTAATGGAGGGGAGGCCAGGCACAAGAGGTGGGGCGGCTAACGCACAAGAGGTGGGGAATGCAACTGGCGTGGAGATGGCGGATGTGTATGGGTCAAAGAGAGGAGAAAAGCATCGAATGCAGCGGCATGGGGATGGCAACGGAAAGATCGGCAGAAGTGGTGGTGGTGATAGGGGAAAGGAGAAACCAGGAGGTAGCAAAGAGACAAGCGGGTGAGAAGAGACAGAAGGGAGGGAGGAGGAGGCTACATCTGGGCTGTTAGGGCTTGCAGGCAGCGACTGTTCTGCTGTCACAACAGGGCTGTCAGTGGCCATGGCAAAAGTAAACCAAGCATGCGTAGCGTAAGGGAAAAGACAAGGAAATTAGGATTTTAGGATAACCCGCTCTAATGCCATGTGCAAGTTTAGGGTAATTGGTTCACCAAACCTGGGAACCAGGCACTCATATTTATAAAGGAAAACACATGTTAAATTACATGAACGCCCTTCATCCTCTGTTAGGGAGGATATCCAGAAGATGAAGCATTCCTGGAGTGTGGCTTGCAAAGTGATGATGTTGGTGCCTCCATTACAAGGAGCACTTAGGCAAGCCATTACCAATTTCATGTATGCTAGTTTCACTATCTCTCTTCCTCTTCACCATCTTTCGGAAAGAGTCAACAATTTTTATTTATTTATTTATTTACAAGGGAAAAAATGGGCCATCCATTGGATCCCTATCTAGGGATAAGCCAGTGAAGTTGTATATGCCCATTAGGGAGAGGGGGAATAGGTATGTCGATATCCAATCCAAGTGGAAGGATTATAAAGTGATACCTAGCGAATATTTGGAGACTCATAACAGGTTATTGATGATGGATGTGGAGATTAGAAGTTCACAGAGGAAGAAGAGAACTGTTTAGGATCTTAGAGTTAGATGGTGAATTCTTACTGAAGGGAATGCAACAAAGTTATTAAAGAAGGTCAAGGCAGAAGGCAGTAGGAAACAAATAGAGGATGTAAGCCAAATGTAGGAAGCAATGACACAACACATTAGGAGGTCGGTTAAGAAGGAAATCTTAGGTTCATCTAGAGAAGGTGCTGGTAGAATAAAAGAAGCTTGGTAGTGGAATAAGAAGGTAAAAGAGAAAGTCAAGGAGAAATAAGAAGCATACCCTACGGACAAAAATAGGTGAACGAAATTAGAAATAAGTCTACAAAAAAAGTAGTAAAGAAAGTTGTCGCGCGGCTAAGAACATTGCTTATGAATGGTTATATTAGAAACTTAAGACTAAGGAAGGTGAGAAGGAGTTATTTAAGTGACCAAGGAGTAGGGAAAGTAGAACAAGAGATTTGGGTCTGTTGATTATATTTAGTTTTGATGATAACAAATCCAAGTGTAAAAATTTGTCCAAGTAATGTTGCTCCGAACACGATCTCCAAACAGGCCTAACTGGTGTTTGTGATCTTTATTGTATTAACTGGTTTGCTACATGTGAGAACAAGTCTTCTAGACAGGTTTTACTTGGTGATTCCATATTAAGTCAAGAACACCATCTCGACAGTTGATTGTAAAGCGTGTTCCTGAACTCTAGCAATGCAAAGAACAACCCCAGCAAACAAGGTGGCCTTGGTGTTCACAGCAGCTCTACAAATCTCGGACAAGATGACTGGTTCAAAACAAGAAGTCTTGGGTATATAGGTTTTATTTAATTAGACTCTTGTTAATATGCCAATATTGAAAACATCATTTTAAACACCTCTTGAATCGGTATTTGCGCTAAAGTACTTCAGAACACCAGTTGCGAACAACCCTGCAAACAGGGTGCCTAGGGTGTTTCTGAACTGCAGTGGCCATACCCGATTATTTTTGAAAATTCATTTTGGTTGGCCAAGATCTCCAGAATACTTTCTTTGAATTTCAAAATTGCTATTTTTCTGGAGAGGATAGTTCTTGAAAATATTATGGAGATTTGCGAAAATAGGTTTGGGAGATTTGCCAAATCAAAAGATTCCTATGACTATATTTTCGGATTTGGTAAAAGCTGAAAATCTCTTTAAACCTCTTCACGGCTATGGGAAGATAAGGGTTATCTTTTAAGATAACAAAATCCCTTATATTTTGGGATAAATTCATCATTAGCCGTTGGAGAATATATTTTGTTTGCAAATCATTTTCCATACTTAGCTGATTCTTTGGTTTTTGACCGTTGGACCTTGTGTTTAAAAACCGCAGCTTTTCTCTCCCATAGAGAAGCCAAGAAGCAGATAGAAAAAACTCAGACTGAAAAAGAGAAGCAACACAGCTTTCTGAAAAATCTGAAAAAATCAGGAAACTCGGTTTTCACATTAAAATTCTTGAGCTTCATTCTGAAAAGCAAAACCGTGACAAGCTGTGTTTGATTTGAGTTTTCAAACCATTGGCATAATAGGATCTTCATTGTACCTTACATCTGCTTAGTGAGAAGCACTCCCTGTAAGGTGTTTGTAACCCTGATCTTGGATCAGAAAAGTGAGTGAGTGTGTCCTAGTCGTGTGGACTTGGACGTGTCTAATCTTGCGAAGGTTGGACGTGGTGTAACCTGTCTTTGGGAAGAAGGTTACGTGGTTGCAAGTTGTAACAAGGTGTGTTACATTTGTAACGTGTGAAGCCCGTTAGTGAAAGTGGTTAAATCCTACACGAGGTAGGTCGTGGTTTTTCACACCTCAGTTGGGCTAGAGGTGTTTTCCACGTAAAAATTGTGTGTGCTTTATTTTCCGCATTTATCTTGGTGATTTTCGCATCTGCAATATTTGAGAACACCCCGTGCAAACAAGCTATCAGGGTGTTTGTCATTTGAGAACAACCTCTGTGAGGGTGTTTGTTATTTACAACGCGAAAATCAGACACCACAATTCACCCCCCTCTTGTGGTTGTATACTCACGAACTCAACAAGTGGTATCAGAGCAGGTTCTCTTACAAAAGGTTAACACCTTGAGAGATTCTGAAGATGAGTACCCCACAAGGAATTCTTGAAGGGCAATCCATTACTCGTCCACCCTATTTCAACGGCCAACATTATAGTTGGTGGAAGAATAGGATGGAGAACTATATTCAGGCAGAAGATTATGAATTATGGATGCTCATCAAGAACGGGCCCCTTGTTCCCACCAAGGTGCTTGAAGATGGTAAGAAGGTTCCCAAGGAATCCATAGAGTTTGATGCCGAGGACTACAAGAAAATGGAGAAAAATGCCAAGGCCAAAAAGCTTCTATATTTTGGCCTAGGACCCGATGAATACACTCGCATCTCTGAGTGTGAATCAGCCCAAGCTATCTGGAATGCTCTGCAAGTTGCTCATGAAGGTACGAGTCAAGTTAAACAATCTAGAATTGAGCTACTTATGCGACAATATGAGTTGTTTGATATGGGCGATCATGAAACTGTGATGGACATGTATACACGGTTCACCCACATCACGAACGAGTTAAAATCCCTGGGAAGATCTTTCACCACTGAAGAGTTGGTGAGGAAAATCCTCAGAATTTTACCTCGCACGTGGGAGGCCAAAGTAACAGCCATCCAAGAGGCTAAAGACATGAACCAGATCACCTCGACGAGTTGATTGGTAATCTCCAGACCTATGAACTCCGAAAGAACTCACAGCAAAGAGAGGAGCAAAAGAAGGATCGTGGGCTTGCCTTGAAAGCACATGAGGACACTGACTCTGACCTTGAAGATGAAGAAATGGCCCTAATGTCCAGAAAATTCAAGAAATTCTTCAAAAAGGTCAAGGAAAACAACAAAAGAAAAGACTTCAGCAAGTCCAGAAACACCTCCAAAGAACAGCTCACAGGGTGTTTCAAGTGCGGCAAACCAGATCACTTAGTCAAAAATTGCCCTCTGCTTCGAGAAGATCAGACGCCCGAACATCCTCGAAAACAGGTTCGAAAACACCCTGTAAACAATCTGGGCAAGCGATTCTCGAAAGCTATGCTGGCTGCTTGGGGAGATTCCTCTGAGGATGAAGGAGAATCTGAAGCTGAAGAAGGGGTCGTAGCACTTATGGCACAAAGTGATTCAGATTCAGATGATGAATCAACAATCAGCCTCTCAGATCTCAAGAGCAAGGTACATGGTCTTAACAAAGCTACTTTAGAAGAACTTCTATATAATTTGATAGACACTTGTGCTGATCTAAAAAGAGAAGTTCGTGACCTAGAACTTGAAAATGAAATTCTTAAAAATGAAAACCTCGGTTTACATGAGAATATTAACTTGCTCAAAGAAAACCTCTTTATAAAAGAAGGAGATTATTCTCGAATGGAGGAAAAACTCTTTGAGGTAGAAGGAATGGTTGAGTCCTTGCTCAGGGAGAACAAAGGTTTGCATGCTGATATAGAAAAACTGAAAAACGAGCTTACCACAACCAAGCGCTGGAACGAGTCCTCACAAGCCCTTGATTGGTTAAACACTCACCACAGTCGAAACAAAAAGGGACTTGGGTATAAGCCTAAACGAACAGTCTACCCAATTCACAGAAAGTATGTGGGATTACCTGAAAACATTGTTTGCTTTCATTGTGGCAAAACGGGTCATTATAGATACACTTGCCCTTTAAGAAAACATGCTAATGAAAAGAATGAAAGGTATGTGAAACAAATCTGGATTAGAAAAGATGAGCTTTACATGTCTAAAAGAATGGGACCCAAGTGGATCTGGGTTCCCAAAACTAACCCGTGATTTGTTTTGCAGGCTGAAGTGAGAGAGAACAACCTTACGAACAACCCCACTAACACCCTTGGAAACAGGCAGTTGTGGTTTGTTGATAGTGGGTGTTCACGGCACATGACTGGTGAAAGATCGAACTTTCTCTCACTTACAGCTCTGAATGGTGGGAGTGTAGCATTTGGAAACGGCAAGTCTGGGATAATTGTCGGTATAGGTAATATTGGTAAAACTCTCTCCCACTCAATTGATAATGTGCACTTAGTTGATGGGTTAAAGCACAATTTGCTAAGTGTGTCCCAATTGTGTGACAAGAACAACCTAGTACTGTTTTCAAAAACACGTTGCTTGGTTGTGAATGACGACACAGGAGGTGTTGTGTTGAGGGGGAAACGATGTCAAAATGTTTATAAAGTTTGTATTTCCACTCTTCCCCAAAATAATCTGACTTGTTTAAATGCATTAAATGATGATATAATGCTATGGCACAAGAGACTAGGTCATGCAAGCTTATCCTTGTTAAACAAACTTGTTTCAAAAGACCTAGTTATTGGACTACCTTCCATCAAATTTAATGATGACAAGGTATGTGAAGCTTGTGCAAAAGGCAAACAAGTCAGATCTTCTTTTAAATCGAAAAAATGTGTAAGCACTACTCGACCTCTAGAATTATTACACATTGATTTGTGTGGTCCCATGAGGGTAACCAGTAGAGGTGGGAAAAAGTATGTGCTTGTTGTAGTGGATGATTACTCTCGATTTACTTGGACCTTGTTTTTGGCATCCAAAGATGAAACCTTTGAGAATTTTATTGCCTTTCTCAAAAAGGTTGAAAAGAGAGTAGGACACTCTTTAATTAGCTTGAGATCTGATCATGGAACTGAGTTTGAAAATGCAAGTTTTATTAACTATTGTAATGAACATGGTGTTGATCATAACTTCTCAGCCCCAAGAACACCCCAACAAAATGGGGTGGTTGAGCGCAAAAATCGAACCCTGGAAGACATGACCAGAACAATGCTTATAGCTAGTGGTCTTCCTAGGTATTTCTGGGCAGAAGCATTGAACACCTCATGTTACATTATAAATAGATGCATGATCAGACCCATTTTGAGCAAAACTCCTTATGAACTTTTCAAGGGCAGAAAACCCAATATTACGCACCTAAGGACATTTGGTTGTAGGTGTTTTGTGCATAATAATGGGAAGGATGCCTTAGGAAAATTTGACCCTAGGAGTGATGAGGCAATATTCCTTGGCTATTCTTCTCACAGCAAGGCATACAAAGTCTTTAACAAAAGAACCTTGTGTGTTGAGGAAAGTGTGCATGTGCTTTTTAATGAATCTAACGTGTTGAGTGAGAATGATGCACAGGAAGATGAACTTGAATTAGGTCTTGTTCGAAAAGAAGTGTTGCTCCAAGATAAACGAGGTAAGAACACCATGGAGAAAACAACTCCCGAAGGTGTTCCTCAGAACAGCAGGCAAGGTGAACACCAAACAGGGGAAAACACCGCTGAACCCTGTTCGGAACCGTGTTCTTCAGGAATAGACTTACAAACATGTGCAGAAACAGGCTCGGGAGATGATCGTAAGCATTATGTTACGACTAGAGTAGAGCATGGGTCTGTGGATCCTCTTACTCCACGACCATGGAAGCACCATAGTTCGCACCCTCTTGATCAAATCTTGTCAGATATTAATACTGGAGTGCAAACTAGATCTAAACTAAAGAATTTTTGTGCTTTCTATGCTTTTCTTTCTAACATTGAGCCAAAAAGTGTGAATGAAGCTCTTGCAGATTCAGATTGGATCACGGCTATGCAAGAAGAGCTTCATCAATTTGAGAGAAACAAAGTATGGCACCTTGTACCTAAACCTGCAGAGAGAACAATCATTGGAACCAAGTGGGTGTTCCGAAACAAACTGGATGAGTCAGGAACAGTCACTAGGAACAAGGCACGGCTGGTTGTACAAGGATACAATCAAGAAGAAGGGATCGACTATGAAGAAACCTTTGCACCAGTTGCTAGAATTGAGGCTATTCGAATCTTAATAGCCTTTACAGCTCATATGGAAATCAAGCTATATCAAATGGATGTTAAAAGTGCATTCCTAAACGGATACCTTAAAGAAGAGGTGTATGTCAAACAACCCCCTGGTTTTGAAAATGGTGATTTTCCAAATCATGTTTTTAAACTTGACAAGGTACTTTATGGTTTAAAACAAGCTCCAAGAGCTTGGTATGAACGGTTGTCAAGTTTTTTACTTGAAAATGATTTTAGAAGAGGCAAGGTAGACAATACCTTGTTTCTAAAATCTAAGGGGGAACATTTTTTGATTGTCCAAATATATGTTGATGACATTATATTTGGTGCAACTCATATGATTTATGCAATGAATTTTCAAATATGATGAGGAGTGAGTTTGAGATGAGCATGATGGGTGAGCTTAATTTTTTCTTAGGCTTACAAATCAAGCAAACTCCAAACGGCACCATGATCCATCAGCAAAAGTATATCAAGGAGTTACTTAAGCATTTTGGGATGGAGTCAGCCAAACCCATAGACACTCCTATTTCTCCTTCAACCAAGTTGGTTATGGATGATGGGAGTCCCTCAGTTGAGGAGAAACTCTATAGGGGTATGATTGGGTCACTCTTATACCTAACCGCTAGTAGACCTGATATTGTTTTTAGTGTTGGTTTATGTGCCCGTTTTCAGTCTAACCCTAAGGAAACTCATCTTAAGGCTGTTAAACGGATACTAAGGTATTTGAAACATACACCCAATTTAGCTTTATGGTATCCTAAAGGTTGCAATTTTGATCTTGTTGGATATGCTGACGCTGACTATGCTGGATTCCTAGTTGATAGAAAGAGTACCTCAGGTATGGCTCACTTTCTTGGACCTTGTTTGGTATCTTGGGCTACCAAGAAGCAACATTCAGTTGCCATGTCCACAGCAGAAGCTGAATATGTTGCAGCAGCTTCATGTTGTGCTCAACTGTTGTGGATAAGGCAACAGCTTAAGGACTTTTGTGTTGACATTGGATGCATTCCTATTTTTTGTGATAACACAAGTGCAATTAACATTGCCAAAAATCCATGTCAACATAAAAGAACAAAGCATATTGACATTCGACATCATTTCTTGAGAGATAATGTTGAAAAGGGTTTAATCTCTATGAATTTTTGCTCAACGGAAAATCAAATTGCTGATATATTCACTAAGGCACTCGCTAGAGATCATTTTGAAAGAAATAGACTGGAACTAGGGTTGGTGAGAACACCCTGAGATACCTGTTTTCAGAACATGAACTGGGTTTGGTAAGATCAACCTTTACACCCTGTTCTCTCCCCCTGTTTGCAAATTTTATTAATAACAGATGTGATTGCATACACCCGAATTGCGTGCATTTTTTTTTGTCTCTTATCTACTTAGTACAGCATAAGGGGATGTACGGGAGCCGTCTTAATGCCATTCAGTCGAATCAGATCAGACGGCAAGGAACAAGCATAATACAGAGAACAGGTACGCCCCTTGGTTGCTCGGTGTGTTTTCTTTCCTTCCCAAGGCACAAGATGTTAATGCTCCTACCCGCTGCAAATCAAGAAATCTTCTCAAAGATTCGGCTGCTCTCTCTCTCTCTCTCTCTCTTTATATGCCCTGCTCTCAGTACTATCGTTCATCTCGCCCCCAAGCAAAAACCGAACATCCTGCAAACACCTTAAACCCTAATCTCTCTCTTCTAGCAACAATGGCTTCCAACAACTCTTCTCAATCAAAAGCTCTCGTTCTTGCAGCCTCAATCCCTGCTCCCCCTCGCCCAATTCTTTACAAGTCTTTCAAGTTCCTGAATCGCTTGTCCCTAAAATCAGTGGGAATGGGGATGGATGATATTCCCTTTGAATGTGGAAGGGAATTGGTGTTCCTCGTAGGGGCAATTGCTTGTCCCATTTTAGTTGAGTCAGAGGGAACAAAGTCGGGGTCTCAAGAACAATTCTTGGAAACCCCTGAAGGGTTTAATTTTGAGCCCTGTTCTTCTGGGTTGTTCTCTGACACCGCGACAGAAACAGGGGCTGCCTCTGTCGAAAGTGTGTTTGTGGGGGATCTGCATGTCGACTTCCAAGGGAAGTCGAATGAGTCGTCAGAGGAGAGTCTAGAGAAGAATTCTCTCCCAGAGGCTGAAATCTCCACTCCAAACTTTCAAACTGGAGAGAAAAGGAAGAGGGTGAAAATCGTGGCTAGGCGTAGCAGAACGCCAAGAACAAGGCCACAACCAAGGTCTCAACCCTCTCAAACTCCCTCTTCTCCTCAATCCTCTAAGCCCTCTCGAAAATCTGCAAGGCTAGCGTTTCAATCCTCTCATCGTCCCTCCAAACCCTCTGCTCCTATCATCGAGGAGATTTCTTCTTCTTCTGAAGGGTTCTCGAGTTCTGACTCTGAGAACACCACCTTCAAACAGGGGACACCGGTGTTTTCCGAGTCCTCTGAAGAACAATCTCCTCCAAAACCAACCAATAAACCTGCTGTGAAGCCCTCTCCTGCCAAAACACCCCTCAAGCGAAAGCCCAGAACAGCCCCCCTACCAGAAACTACCACCTCTGTTCCTGTCCTTAAACGCCCAAAGCAGTTCACTCCCTCTCCTATGTCTGACAAACATGTGCAGTTGCTGAAGCGCAATGTCGTCAGGGGAAAGGTAGTAAATGTAAGCTTTTTCGAGGAACAGGGTCTGGGGGTGTTCTTGAACAAGCTTCGAGCCCAAGGCTGGCTTGAGTTGTTTGCAAACACCCAGCAAGGGTGTTCTGTGCCTGAGTTGGCTGAGTTCTATGCCAACTGCTCTGTCACAAATGGGGTGGTGACGAGTGCTGTCAATGAGTGCCATTTCTCCTTTGATGCAGCCACCCTTGGTGACATTCTGGGCATCCATTCTCGTGGATTTGCTGTGTATGTGAGGGAAGACAAAACTGCCCTGGAAACAGCCAGGCTCTTAGAGGTGTCCAAACGCCTTAGTCAAAAACAGGGCCTGAGAACACCCCTCTCGGTTAAGAAGGGTGAAATGACCTCCCTACACCAACTACTGTTTATGTTCACCATCAAGAACATAATACCGCGAGGTCAAGGGCGAAACTCAGCAGATGCCTTCGATCAATGTCTGGTGGACCTACTGGATCGGGAGGAACCAGTAAACCTCCCTGCAATCATGATTCGCCATATAGAGCGAATTGCGAACACCACCCGGGCACATGATCTTGGCTATGGGTTTCTGTTGACAAGGGTGCTTGAGCACTTTGGGATAGTGCTCACACGAAGAGTGGCGGCCCAAATCATTGATGAGATTGGGATTGACACTCTGCTAGGGTGTGGCTATGAGGTTGGCGAAGGGTCAGTCTCCAAACAGGGTCGTCGACCACCTGTTTCTGGGCAACCTTCCGTCAAGGTTGAGGCTGTTCTTGAGGACAATGCTCGCCTCAAGGATGAGCTCTCAGCTGTCAAGGCTGCTCTTGCTGAGGAACGAGCTCTCTCGGCCAAACGCCATGAAGATTTGCTTGCACTTCTCTCCACTCTTGCCCCTAGCATCCCTCCTCTGCAAACGAAACCACCCCCTGCTCCCTGATTCTCTAGGCTGTTCTCTTGTTTCCTCTCATCTCAGTTTTTTGGCATTGTAATGTTTTTAATGCAATATCCCTTTATTAATGCTACTTGCACCTTATGCTCTATATTGCTTTTCTTGCATTACTCCTGTTGCTTATGCTTTTTAATGATGCCAAAAGGGGGAATAAGACCATATGGACAGATATGACCTAGCACCTAGAGGATCCCAGATATGACCTAGCACCTAGAGGATCCCTATCAGCAGATCCCTATCAGTATTAAACGTTGTTAAGCGCGTTTAAATTTTGTCAATATGGTCACTTGGTTTGTCACCATCAAAAAGGAAAAATTTGTTGATTATATTTAGTTTTGATGATAACAAATCCAAGTGTAAAAATTTGTCCAAGTAATGTTGCTCCGAACACGATCTCCAAACAGGCCTAACTGGTGTTTGTGATCTTTATTGTATTAACTGGTTTGCTACATGTGAGAACAAGTCTTCTAGACAGGTTTTACTTGGTGATTCCATATTAAGTCAAGAACACCATCTCGACAGTTGATTGTAAAGCGTGTTCCTGAACTCTAGCAATGCAAAGAACAACCCCAGCAAACAAGGTGGCCTTGGTGTTCACAGCAGCTCTACAAATCTCGGACAAGATGACTGGTTCAAAACAAGAAGTCTTGGGTATATAGGTTTTTATTTAATTAGACTCTTGTTAATATGTCAATATTGAAAACATCATTTTAAACACCTCTTGAATCGGTATTTGCGCTAAAGTATTTCAGAACACCAGTTGCGAACAACCCTGCAAACAGGGTGCCTAGGGTGTTTCTGAACTGCAGTGGCCATACCCGATTATTTTTGAAAATTCATTTTGGTTGGCCAAGATCTCCAGAATACTTTCTTTGAATTTCAAAATTGCTATTTTTCTGGAGAGGATAGTTCTTGAAAATATTATGAAGATTTGCGAAAATAGGTTTGGGAGATTTGTCAAATCAAAATATTCCTATGACTATATTTTCGGATTTGGTAAAAGCGGAAAATCTCTTTACACCTCTTCACGGCTATGGAAAGATAAGGGTTATCTTTTAAGATAACAAAATCCCTTATATTTTGGGATAAATTCATCATTAGCCGTTGGAGAATATATTTTGTTTGCAAATCATTTTCCATACTTAGCTGATTCTTTGGTTTTTGACCGTTGGACCTTGTGTTTAAAAACCGCAGCTTTTCTCTCCCATAGAGAGGCCAAGAAGCAGATAGAAAAAACTCAGACTGAAAAAGAGAAGCAACACAGCTTTCTGAAAAATCTGGAAAAAATCAGGAAACTCGGTTTTCACATTAAAATTCTTGAGCTTCATTCTGAAAAGCAAAACCGTGACAAGCTGTGTTTGATTTGAGTTTTCAAACCATTGGCATAATAGGATCTTCATTGTACCTTACATCTGCTTAGTGAGAAGCACCCCCTGTAAGGTGTTTGTAACCCTGATCTTGGATCAGAAAAGTGAGTGAGTGTGTCCTAGTCGTGTGGACTTGGACGTGTCTAATCTTGCGAAGGTTGGACGTGGTGTAACCTGTCTTTGGGAAGAAGGTTACGTGGTTGCAAGTTATAACAAGGTGTGTTACATTTGTAACGTGTGAAGCCCGTTAGTGAAAGTGGTTAAATCCTACACGAGGTAGGTCGTGGTTTTTCACACCTCAGTTGGGCTAGAGGTGTTTTCCACGTAAAAATTGTGTGTGCTTTATTTTCCGCATTTATCTTGGTGATTTTCGCATCTGCAATATTTGAGAACACCCCGTGCAAACAAGCTATCAGGGTGTTTGTCATTTGAGAACAACCTCTGTGAGGGTGTTTGTTATTTACAACGCGAAAATCAGACACCACAATTCACCCCCCCTCTTGTGGTTGTATACTCACGAACTCAACAGGGTCACGCAAGATGCACTAAGGATAAAAACAATAAAGTCATTGTAGAGGAAGCAAAAATAAAGAAAAGATGAAAAATGTACTTTTATAAACTCCTTAATGGGGAAATAATCAAGCACCCACAAAGGAGGGAACAAGGGTGGGGTGAGAAGCAATAGTACTATCGATGTTATAGCCCCATTAGCGAAGAGCTGATTAAAGAGGTCCTGAGGAAGATGCCAATGGAATGACCGTAGGCTCATACCAAATTCCTGTGGAAGTGTATGGGAGAAGAGGGACTGAAGTGGTTAATGAAACTTTTAATGCCATTCTTAGGATCACAAAGATGCCCAGTGAATGAAGAGTCCATACTATTATTCCCCCCATATAAGGATTAATGAGATATTCAAAATTGTATAGATGTATAAAGCTATTAGCCACACCATGAAGTTATGATAAATGGTGATCAAGATAAGGTTGAGGAAAGATATTTCAATATTAAAAAACCAGTTTGGTTGTATACTAGGAAGATCGACAATGGTGGCAATCCACTTCTTTAAAAAGCTCATGGAATTGTACAAGGATAAGAAAATTAAAGGATCTCTACATGGTGTTCATAGACACAGAGAACGCCTATGACAAGTACTGTAGGAAGTGTTATGAAGGTGCTTGGAGAAGAAAGGAGTGTCAGTTGTATATATTCAAGTTATTAAGGATATATATGAGGGAGTAAAGATGAGGGTTCGAATGTCAAACAGTGATACTAATGACTTTCCAGTTTTGGACGTCATCAAGGATCAAACTTAAGTCCATTTCTTTTCACTATTGATGTGGATGAACTCACTGAAGAGATCCAAGATGAGGTACTATAATGTATGTTATTCGAGGATGATACTGTCATTATCAAAAATTGAATACTTGAGATGTGGTTTTAGTAGAGGGGAAGAGGGCAGTAGAGCAATGACCACTGATGAGAGAGCAATACTAAGGATGGAAAAGTTTGAATATTTGAGCTCGTTCCTTCATGAGAAATAAGATATTGACGAACATATTAGCCACTGTATTAGAGTGGGATGACAAAAATTGAGAAATGCATTAGAAGTGTTGTGTAGTAAGAGGATTTTGGTGGGATTAAAAGGCATGATTTATTGCATGATAGTTAGACCAGCACTATTGTATGACTTCGAGTACTGACTAATGAAAAGGACCTAAGTCCATAGGTTGATGGCAGTGGAGATGAGAATGATTCAGTGGCTATGCGGCCATACGAGATTAGATAAGATAATAAATTAGGTAATTAAAAATAAAGTAACAGTGACACCCATGGAAGATAAGGTGAAAGCAATTAGACTTAATTGTTGGTCATGTGAAGAGGAGTATGGAAGCACTTGTGAGAAGATGTGAGATTATTTATCTCCCAAAATGTAGAAGAGGTAGACGACTATCTAAGAAAAGTTAGGACAAGATGATTAGACATGGTTTCAAATTTTTACTGCTAATGGAGAACATGGCTCATGGTAGAAATTTATGGACTAGGTTTAAGGTTTTGGACCATTAGGTATCTAACTTTTTCACATTAATTTGACGTTTGAATGGTAGGAAATATGTAGTGTTATACTGACCTTTATGTCATCTTGTGTTTATTGTATTTTGTATGCTAGTAGTTCCCTCACAGCATCTGCGTTATTACTCTCCCAACTCTTATTTTAGTTGTACATTGTTCTTAAGCCAAATTAATATTATGTTGGTGCTTGCTGCTTAAGGTATGTACAACTGTTACCCTTCATCTATTGTTCATTTTAATTAATGTTATTTAAAATAATTTTGTCATGTGTTTGTTACCTTTTTTAATCAAATGACTTTCAACTTCTAAAACATTTTTGCAAAACTTTTTTATACAGACCTATTGGAATCGGTCTCTCTATAGGCAGTCATGTCTATAGAGGTAAGATCGTATATATTTGAATTTTCTTAGACCCTACAAAAGTGAAACTTATACTGAGAGTTATTTTTGTTGTTGTTGTAGTAGCAAGAAAAACGACTAAACAATCAATCATTACTATTTAGTAAGCTAGTTTGGACTAGCATTTTAAGTAGTATTTTAATTTGTGTTTCAAGCAATATTTATGAAATCATTAGTGAAATTAGGTTTTGGCCTTCAAAAGTGGCTATTCATATTTTGTGGTTAACCTTTATTAATTTAATTTTTTTAGCAAATTATCGATATCCTTTTATGCCATTTTGCATTAATCGCCTAACCTAATAACTAAATATATCAAACACATCTTTTTTAGCCACTTATCTGGACTCTACATAAATGATTTTGTGCTATCTAAAAATCTAATCTTTGCAGGGGCCACATAATTGCTAATTATCCGGGCCAGTCGTATCGTGCATTGCCCTGCCCATCCTCATAATTCTGACATGCACAAGGACTTAGCATAAAAATAGATTTACTGTTGTTAAAACTTTAAAAAATCTACAATGTGATAAATACGTGGAGTCTTCATACAAATAAAAGATTTACAAAACAAAAAAGGCGGTGAAAATTTTTTTTGTTTTCCTATCTAATGTAATTCGTGAAAATATGATATTATGATAAACTAACATTACGCATGTAAATTTCAATGAAAGAGTTAATTTAAAAAATCTTTATCAATTAAAAATTTGCTATCATCATTACCTTGTCAAATTTTTCAACCCATGTTACCTTATCAATTTAAGAATTAAGATTGCCAAATTTTTTAAAAAAATATAAATATTTATTTAATAATTAATTGATCAAGAGATTAAAAAAATCCATTTAAATACCTAAAAAAAATGCATTCGGTGATCCAAGAAAACAAGAGCACCTCATCATAAATACGCAGCGATCTATTACATAAATAGATTGGATAAGGTTTGCCGACAAGCACGTGGCCGCCTAGTCGCTTTCATTAATTAGAGACGGTCTATTTCTAACTGGTTGTCCGCTTAACTGGCCTAGTAATAAAGGTCTTCAATTGGGACAATAATGTTACTTAGGCAATTCATGTGGATTTGATTTGGGTTGATTTGAAGCAGGAATCAGTCAATTGTATGTTTTTCATTTGTTTTCATGCCCAAAAAAGTACGCGGAGAGTAACGCGCGGGCCCATATGTGACGTTTAATGTCAGTTATACAGTGTGTACTTGTCTGTAAGCTTGTGTTACACATGAATTTTTTTAAATTTTGGCTTATAATATTTTTAAAAATGTTATAAATAATCTTATAATTTAAATGCTTAGAAATAGTATTATTGATATATTTAGTAATTTGTTTCTTTTTCTTTCCATATAAATAGTTGAAAATACACTCTTTGTTATGATGGCTTCAATTTACATATTATTTTTATTTTTATTTTTATTTTTTAATAAAGTGTTAATAAATGTTTAAGGGATGCATGTAACGACCGCAACACTCACACTCACTTATGTATGCTTGTGTGTGTGTGTGAGAGAGAGAGAGAGAATTGAAATTCCAGTATAAGAATAATTAACAACTAGTTTGTGCATGTGCACTTATACGAATGTTTGGATTTTAAAACTAATATAACTATAACTATAATGAAGGGAAAAATATTCAAGTGTCTCTCGTTAAAATACTTAGTTGGTAATAGTAGCATGAAAACTGATATAGTAACAAAAATATTGTTTGGATAATATTACATGTAATAATGTGGGCGAATAATCAAGAAAGTGAATTAATTTGTATGATGTGAAACATATAGTCCTGTCAATTCAGGCGGACCGGTTAAATACGGGTCGGGTGTATTCGAATTTGGATAAAATACGGGTCAGGTGTATTTCGGGTTCGGGTAAAATACGAGCCGGTGTATTTCAGTTTTATAGGTTTCGAGTCAAGCCAACGGGTTTGGAGCGCCTTTTTAGTGAGTTATTTCTCTTTTTGTAAAAATCATGATTTTGGCATAGTTATTAATTGAAATTGTTTGTATTTTATGAACAAACATTCTAATTATAATTTCTAAAAAGAATATAAAAAATATTTAAACTTTTCAATATGATAAATGAATGCCATATACCAATAGATACTTAGTCACGTTTGAATAGGTTAGTCCATATATTAAATATTAATAATAGATCGGGTCATTCATGGGCCGATCCATCTAAAGCATGATAACGGTCAGATCCATCTAAAGCATGATAACAGGTTGGAGCAGTTCGACCTATTAATAACCCATTTACTGATTCAATATTTTGTTAATTAATCTACCATTACCTAATCATATATGCTTTATTAGTTGGTTGACCCTAACACAAACACGACTTGGTCCATTGTTCAACACTGACATTAAGTTCGAGGCCAATTTAGAAGGAAGCCAAATGAAAAAATATTATATACGCACAAAATATTACAATTATTTATTAATTATAACATCAAAATTTTAGATTATTATAAAGTAATATTATTTAAAATACAATGAGATATATTCAATTCACTAGGAATACAATGATATGACTTGCACATCTTTAATACTTGTGTCATTCTGAATTGATTTTCTTAACACTAGATATTGCATGCCCATTTCAAAAATTGTTCAATTTATAAGTTGTATATGACGTTATTTTATGAGAATGAATTTCGAAAAGAACAGGTACTATCGTCTAATTTGCAAATAGATATGATAACTAGTTATAAAACATCTCTTTAAACGATTCATTATAATGAAAAACTATCATTGTTAAAGGGAAAAAAAATTAAAGAAAAATAAAAAATAAGGATATAATATTCGGGTTGAGCGGGCGGGTTCGGGTTCGGGTTCGGTCGGATTTGACCCAAAAATTTGCAGAACTTTCCGGGTTCAGTTTATTTCGGGTTCGGGTCGAGAAAATCGTGTTCAAAATCCAAAACTTTTGAGCGGGTTCGGGTTGAATTTTCGAGTGGGGTCAATTTTTGCCAGATCTAGAAACATATATATATATATATATATAATATATATATATATAATATATATATATATATATATATATATATATTATAATTTGAATTATTTTTTCCTCAAATGTTTAGTTGTACAACAACGCCTCCAACCAAAACACATCTTCTATTCTCTGACTGATTCTCTCCATTTTTTCCCATATTTTTTGAATTTCAAATTTCAAATTCAACCATGTCCAAATGTAATACCACTCTTGCGACCCCGTTTTCTGATTAAAAATAATTTAGTGATATTTATATATAAATATTTGAAAAAGTGTAGCGGCATTCTTTTTTATAGGATGAACTCTTATTTTCATTTTAGGTGTTTTCTTAAAATTGCGATTAGGAATTCGGAGGAAAAAGAAGATAATTATGGAAAAGAAAGGTGTTTTCCTTTTAGGTGTTTTCATCACCTTGAACGGTATTAAATTATAAGAGATTTTTTAATTATCTTGTTTTAACTTAAAAATTATATTATTATGTATTAAATTGAAAAAATGGTATAATTGAATGACAGAAAGAAGTTACAACTTATAAATTGTGTGAAATCGCCTTTTTATCTATAAATTTTTACAATTGTAAAGCTACACGTATAATATATCTTCGTGGATCAGGTTAATCTGGCTAGAGTATCATTTGTATTTGTCAGCATAACCGATGAATACTAAAGCTTCAGGAGTCATAACTAATTTTAACTATTGAAAAATAGGTGATTTGAAATCATATAACGTATCAATGTTAACTAGAGCAAGATATTTAAGAAGTAT
Source organism: Carnegiea gigantea (assembly GCA_029747015.1). Taxonomy (NCBI): domain Eukaryota; kingdom Viridiplantae; phylum Streptophyta; class Magnoliopsida; order Caryophyllales; family Cactaceae; genus Carnegiea; species Carnegiea gigantea. The sequence goes on along the minus strand of JAKOGI010002031.1, from coordinate 59,348 downwards.
CTTATAGTAAGATACTAGCTTTTAACCCCGTACTATGAATGATTTGTTTTAAAATCTTAGCTAAAATATTTTTAGAAATATTATAATTAATCTTATAATTTAAACTTTTAGAAATAATAGCATTAACATATCTATAATTTATTTTCTCTTTTTCCTTCGTTAACGTAGTTGAAAAGATACCATTCATTATGATGACTTTAAATCACATATTGTTTAAATTTTTACTTTTAAATAAAATCTTAATAAATACTTAATAGAACATGTGTGACGCCCGCAACATTTGAATTCACTTTTAGATACACACATATATATAGTCATCACCTATCAAAAAAAATAAAATAAATTTGTGAAGAGACTTCTCACCTTCTCATGTTGGAAAATTCAATAGTCCTTGGTTGAATTAATGGCTTCAATGGGCTTGAAAACGATGTACTCCTTCTGTCTTATATTCGTAACTAAATTTAGGGAAGGTGTACAAATTAATAAGCATTAAATCCATTTATATTGTTGAAATATGTTTTTAATCAATAAAAACATTGACAATATGTTCAAATGTAAACTTTGACAACATTATGCGATTGGAGAAGATGATGTTTGTTTGCAATGAATAGAGTACAAAAAACAAGAAACCGACTAATAAGATAAAAATAACTCATAAACTGACTTTGGTTGATAACAAAGACACCTTACAATATCTCGAGGACTAGACAAAAATTTTGCCCTCGGACTTTTTGAGGCAACGACCCACCCTAAAGTTGATACTTTGGAACTACAAGAGCTCTTGATAATTCCAACTACCTCCAATTTTTTAAAAATCAATTCAAAAAATCAACTCAAGGGGTTGCACATACTAGACAAAATAAACAAAAACCTTACATATGCCTTCTTGACAGCCTTTTTTTTTTTAGATTATTATTAAGCTAATAATGGCAAAAGAGTAACAAAATAGTACAAAAGAGCTATTCCAGTATTAATTAAAATAATCCAAACAAACAATCATACAAAAAAATTCACCCCTTCATCCCCTCTCGACCAATAGCTCTCATAAACTACAACCCATGAAAAACTTCATTTGCACATTTTGCTACTGGATTATCTCAATTTCCAGCCAAGTAAAATCCTCCACCAAAATTCCTTCCAAGTGGTTATATGCTTAAGCACTTGGATGCTATAACTTGCTTATTGACAGCCCATGCCACAGCTCCCAAAATCAACAACGTAACACTACCATAAGCTACCAAATTTACATTCCATTACTTCACACATGAAATCTACTATGACAGTTGAATTGTTTATTGCATTTTCACTTTCAAAAGCCAGTGGAACATAGAGTTTAGTTTTGAACTTTTGATCGTGTTGAATGTATTTCTAGGTAGGCCCATTTTCGATGATTTAATTCGTCTTGTTCTTCTTTTAGCTGAAAAGAGGTAACAGGTTGTTTCATTATAGTTATCCAATTGTTAAAGTATGAAAGTGAGTGTTATTTCATATTGATAAAATAAATGAATATGAAAATAGGTATTGCCTACATTGATAAAATTAAAGGGTTTAAGTATGTATATAAACTTGTGAGTGACACCCATTGCCAATTCGAATTTCATTTGAGCTTATATACACGACTCTTTGTTAATGACCCAATTGATAAATAAAATTTAACATGACATTAAAGCGGGTTGCTCGATCCTAATTTGCTACTGTTCCCATTTGATTAAAATTGTATGAATGTATTGGGCTTTGTTACTAGCGTACACGTGAGGAGGCGTGTTGGAGGATGAAAGTGGGTGCTGCTCCACATTGATAAAATGAAAGAATATGAAAGTGGATTTTGCCACACATTGATAAAATTAAAAGATTTAAGCATGCATATAGGTTTGTGAGTTACTCCATCTATTCTCAATTAGTTTTGAATTTGACCTTTATTTGAACTTATATGCATGGCTCTTTATTTAACAATTAATTTATTATAAATTTACATTCCATTACTGGATCATCTTCGTCAACTTCATCGAAACATAATAATAATTTTTTTTAAACAAAAAAAAAGCTGCAACTCCGGGATTTCCAACTCCTAAGACTTTCACCAATGTGAAACCTGTAGATGATTGCCCAGGATATGTCAATTTTTTTGCATCAAATTGTTGACGTATCAATATTAATTATTACTTTTTTTTGGCATTATGCAGATGAGTATTCATGTACGTATTGTCTGTCAATTTTTCTTTTTGATAGGTATTTCTTTGACGTGATACCATAACGAGCATTGGTGTCCGCAATAATATTTATAAGCCGAAAAGTTTGTTGTTTCAGTCTGATTCTTATTAAATCAATGAAGTCTTCGGTCAGTGGTGAAGGTTGAAGTATTGAGCATATTAGATTTTAGGTTTGATTTTTCTTTTTCTCAATTGTATGATAATTGTATTGTATTATCCTTTGTAATTTCTCCAAATCCCAAAAAAATCTGATTCTTACTGAAATTAATCAGAATTCAAAATATGATTAAATTTCGGTTAATCAGTTGTGTAAATGTGCCCAATCAGTTGATAGATATTCACCTAATTATTCAGGATAATATTGTAACCACAAATTTCAAGTCTAGATCGAATCAAGATAAGAAATATAGAACAAATTTAATTTTTGTATTTGTAATAAAAATGGGTATAGTTTCTGAATATTTTGTTGCAAATGAACAAATTAAACTCCTCTGATTCGATCTCTTATTTGTGACTTGATGGAGGGCCGAAGTAGCTTGAATTTCGATCGAGTGTGTGCTTTAATCTCTAGAGTAAACGGTATGTTTTGATGTGCTTTTGTCTCTTTCTAGAGGGTCTTCTGTGGGAGAGAACTTTTAATCCCCGAATGAGGGGGAGGTGGAGCTATATTTATAGACAGAAGTCTTCCCTCTCATCTAGGGTATACAAATTAATAGCCTTCTTGGATCGATAGGTGGGCCTTGAACTTGGGCCGATGACAAGGGAGTCTATTTAAGTTGATGATTTGTAGTCCGCTCGGCCATTAACTTGATAATCTTACCGGGCTGTTGACTTAAGACTTCACTGGGCTGTTGACTTACAGTCCTTTGGGTTTAAATAATTAAATTAATTAATTGGACTAGCTGATATTAATTAACTTCAATTATTTAGTGACGTGGCACATATTTAAATTTTTTTTGTGCCTACAAATATATTTTCTTCGTTCTTTAATCTTCCATTTGATTAAAGCGTGACTACTATTTGCTCATTAAAGTTAAAGTAGAACTTTTACTTCACAAATTTTTCTATTCACATTACTCAAACCCAAGATCAATTATTTAAGGAGAATAAATGTTAAATTACTTGAACCATGCAACCTACAGTGGCTAAGGACAATACATTAAACCATAGTAAATTGGAACTTACCCCATTCACATAACAATTTCAGCTGAACAAGCTAGCTACCAAACTTTTTTTTTTTCTTCTAGTTGTTATATTATACAACTAGTTGTATAGAAATAGTGGTACAATCGGATTTTGACTCACTAAAAATACTGTATAGCTCACTAAAATATGCTATTGCACACCCAAGTTTCGCTCACTAAAAATAATATATAGCTTTAGTGAGCTGAGATAAATTTTTTGAGTGAGCGGAGATATGTTTTTAGTGAGCCAATATATACTTTTAGTAAGCAAACAGACCAAAACCAATGCATCTTATGCACCCAGGTTTCACTTAGTAAAAATATTATGTAGCTTATTAATATGTGCTACTGTACTAAAAAAAAGAAGAATTGCACCTCAAGCCATCGTACTTTGGTGTAATCATTTTTGGACCCGGCCAGTTTGAAAACGCACTTACGGACCCATTCAAGTTTGGGTATAATAATTTCTAGAACCCCAAATTTGAGTATAATAATTTACAGACCCTTTTTAATTGCAAAAAGACCCCTAAACTTTTAAAAATTTGCAATTTAACCACAATATTTAAAAACTTACTTTCGAAAATTCTAAAATTGTATTTGTGGTTTTTTACTTACTAATAGATCTCGATGTCCTCTTTCATCTGGTATCAGAGCCACGTACACAAAAATAATTAAGATTATTAAGCTAATTAATAATTAATTAAGCCAATTAATCGTGATTAAGTGTAACTAACTACGTTTAATACTGGAAGCATCACCTGTTTGTCCTGATCCAAATTATTCACATATTGTTCACTCCCCGGAAGGTAATATCTCAGTAGCAACCCAATTAAACTATATTACTGATATAGTTTTAGAACTAAAAGCGGAATTAGTTAAAATTAAGACTGAACTAAAAGATCTTAAAAATTAGTTAACAATTGTTCATCTTTCTCTTATTAATGAAATTAGACATAGCGAAAAATTTACTTCTAAAATTAGCACTCCTTTTCAGCATAAATATCCTTTTCAATACCCAAAACACAAAATTCTATTTCCTTTGCAAGAGATAAAAATCCAAAAAGAAGTAGGAGAACAATCTAGTAAAAAATCTACTGAAAAGAAAGAAAAAAAAGATGGAGTATGAAAAATATAGTTTTGAAAAGCTATAAAAAATGTTCGATGAAGAACAAAATCCAGAAGAACTAAACAAAATCATGAGCGCAATTAGTGATAAATATGATGTTTTATCTGACGATAATGAAGAGACTAACAATGTCCAACTAGAAGAAGAAATATATCAGCAAATGAACCTTATTAAACTCGATGATCTTAATGCGTTACCATTAGAAGAAATTAAACGAAAATTAGATTAAAAAATATGGTAAACTAGTTGCGGAAAATGAGATTAATGAAATAGGAGAAGAAATTGACTTACATGAAATAGAGTCTAATCTTGTTAATAATGTTGTTCCTAAACCTGAAGAATTTGGTGAACCTTCCAGAAGAAACACTCAGTTCTTGAGACCTAGCTATGTTCCTGCATGACGAATAAATAATTTTTCCTTCGGGTTTGTCCCAAAGAAAACCACAACCTATGAAGAGATTGGCCTTACCCCAATTAGTCAAACGGGTTATATCTTAAACATCGATGGAGCTCGTAATAGAGAAGAAATATTTGAGCACTGGAAAAGAGGAATGAACAGTGTCTTAAATTTAAATACTACGTGGATTGCGGCAAACTTTATTGAGCATTCATGAGCCAATGAGAAGTTGGATTTCTCTATTTTTCTATGAACAAGTATCTCTAATGATCTTAGCTTAGGCCCCTCTTCAAGCTTTCTATTGTAATATTTCCACTTTCAATCTTTCAATAAAAGAAGTCTCCCAATAGGGAACGTTATCCAATCAAACCTTATGTCTTAAATATTATAATTTCTTGATTAAAATTTCACTATCCTTAAAAAAGATTAAAAACTTGATTAATGACTATGGTCTGAGGTAGAAAACGAAATGGATCTGTGATGTGCCTGATCTAAGGAAGGAGTGGTTGAGATTAACAATCTCCGTAAATCGAAAGTTAGAAGAACGCCGGAGTCCAAACCGACTAAGTTCAGGTAACGATCAAAAATCTTTAATTAAGTTTTAATTATTTTTGCTAAGCATGATGGGCTGTTAATCACAAAAGATATAATATTTATGATATAAGTAGTAGTTTGTGATAATAGTACTATTAAAGTTATTATAAGAAGCTCAAATATAAATATAAGCTTAATTTTGCAAAAAGCCCATAACTTTGAAGTATTTATATTTAAAGTCCTTTAGGGACCTAGTAATAAATATTAAGACTCCAAAAATCGTTGACACCAAACCTCATAGGCTTTGGAAATTATTTCCAAAGTTCGTGAGGTCCGAAAATTAATACACTAAATCACAGGGGACCGAAGTATACATTTTTCACTAAAAAAATATTAATGTGCAGTTGAGTCTCACTAAATTATATTCTAACTACTTATGATATTTATTTAGTGAGTTGTAATAGCTCATTAGTGAGTTATAAAATATATTTGATGATCAATAAGATTTAGTGAGCAGTATTAATTGTTCATAATAAAAAAATGAGCAAATATATAATACACAATTGTAGTGAGCACATATACATTCTTGTTCATATTTTAACACAGATTTCTTAGTGAACTGCATCGTAACTTTTGGTGAGTTATGATATATCTTTAGCAAGCAACACTTTATATTTAGTTTATAATGTGCTATGATTTAACTTTTGGTTAACTAAAATATAAGATTTTTTAAATACATAAGAATGACATACTTCAAAAGTTTCAGTTCCTCGTACTATTTATGTTAGTGAGTTATGATATTTATTTAGCGAACTGTGATGAATATTTAGTGAGTTATAAAATATATTCGATGATCAATGTGATTCAGCGAGTAATACTAACTATTCTCAATCAAAATGAACGAGTAAACAATATAACACACAATTACACATTTTTCTCATATTTCAAGATATGATATTTTCTTAGTGAGCTACACTATGACTTTTGAAACTATGGTACATGTTTAGTGTGATATATTTTACATTCATTTTCTGACATGCAATGATATATCTTTTGAATAACTCAAATATAAGATTCTTTAAATGTACAAGAGAGACATATTTGAGAAGTTTCGATGATTTGTACTTTTTTGTTTCTTTTAGTGAGATATGTATTTTATTTAGTGAGTTGTAAAAGATATCTAGTGAGTTTTAAATGTATTCAATGATGGATGTGATTTAGGAAACAATACTAAGTATTCCTAATCAAAATGAGCGAATAGACAATATAAGACACAATTATGCATTCTTTGTTCATATTTTCAGATATGACATTTTTGTACCAATATATATTATATAGCTCGCTAACATCTGCTTGCTACTATATATTATACAACTGCATCTCCCAATATGGGTCCCGCTTTTGTGGGGCTTGAGGAGATCCAGATGTAGGCGTTTTACCTCTACATGCATCCTTACCTGCAGAGAGGTTGATTACAAGAGACTTACAAAAAGAATTTTGTAAAAATATTTTAAAGAAAAAGAATTTTGTGAAAACAGTTCATAGAAAAAACTAAGGATAAACAGTAGGAGATAAGCTAAGAAATACTGATAAAGCAGGTGACAATAACTATATCAAATGTAAGTACAACATAGTAGAGGAAAGTGTCATACCTAAATAAACAGAGGTAGGTAAACAATATCTCTTCCTACATATATGTACTACCATCATACAAATATGACATACGAAAAAAACGACAACAAAAAAAGACATCTATGGGGTCATCTCTCTAAGATCTAAGACTTTACTCTTATCCCTCCATAATCGCCTATCTTAAGTCATGTTCTCCGTCAACTCCATAACTTTCAAGTCCTCTCTAATCACCTCGTCCAAGACCTTCTTTGGTCGTCCCTACCTCTTCAATTCTATATGCAAGGATGTTAATCCTCTCGCATATCCTAACTGAAGCATCCATACTCGTTCTCTTCACATGACCAAAACATCTAAGCCTATTTTCTCTCATCTTATCTTTGATGGGGCTCATTTTAACTGTGTCTCTAATTACTTCATTCTTAATTTTATCCATCATTGTATAGCCACACATCTATGTAATCATCCTCATCTCTACTACCATCAACCTTCGAACCCGTGTCTTTTTTATAGGCCAACACTCCAATCCATACAATACAGCAAACCTGACTATTATATGATAAAATTTTGTCTTTTAATTCTACAGGAATCCTCTTAATTATCATGCAGCACACCTGAAGCATATTTCCATTTTTGTCAACCCATCTTTATGCGCTGGTTAATGTCTTCATCAATATCCACATTCCATTGAATGATCGAGCCTAGATATTTAAACTTTTTGACCTTTGGTATTGTCATTCCATCAACGGTAACTTCTCCTCCTCCTCTTTTCTTCCACTGAAGCAACAATGTATGTATTTGGTTTTCGATCTACTTACTCTAAAATCCCTAGACTCAAGTGTCTGTCTCTATCCCTCCAACTTATCATTAACCCCTCTCTGGTCTCATCATAAGAACTATCATCGCAAATAATATACACCATGGTAACTCATCTTGAATCCATTTGGTAAGTTCATCCATAACCAAAGTGAAAAGAAAAGGGTTTAAAGTGGAACCCTGATGCAGGCCCATACCAACGTAAAAGTCCTTGATAACCCCTCCTGGCGTCTTAACACTCGCCCTACCTCCCTCATACATATCCTTAATAACCTGAATATACATAGACAATACTCCTTTCTTTTCCAAGCATCTCCATAACACTTCATGCGCAACACTATCATATCCTTTTTTCAGGTCTATGAACACCATATGAAGATTTATCTTTCTATCTCTATACAATCCCATGAACCTTCTAAGGAGGTAAATCGTCTTTGTGGTCGACCTGCCAGGCATAAAACTAAATTAGTCCTCTGATATCAAAATATCCTTCCGCAGCCTTCTCTCAATTGCCCTTTCTCATAGTTTTATAGTATAACTGAGCAATTTTATACCATAACTCACTGAATGTATATCGCCCACTCACCAAACATTATACAATAGTTCTCTTAAAGAGACGTAGTATGGGTTAATAAAACTCTTGAAATATATCAAAATGAAACTACCTATATCATCGTCATTTTAAATTATGGTGCTCGTCTTATTCACTTAAAATCTGGATCGGTAATACTTGTAGCCAGCTTAGTTGTATGTTTGGAGAGAAATTACTATAAATTACTCAACTTTATGCTCATCAAGTTAAATTTAACAATATCCTCATCTTTTAGAATTATTATGTTTGTCTGATCTACTTGAAAGATAGATGGCCATTTTAAATAAATGAAATTATGAAAAAATAAGAAGTAAGGGATTTTAATTGTATTTTTTAATCCCATTAAAATAAATGAAGGTATTGAAAAATCAAATGTAATCTTAATAAAATAAATTGCAAGTAAGAAAGTGACCCACCTTATTAGTTGGATAGACTAATAAATTAAAGAAAATCTAAGCAAATGATGTCTATATAAAAACAAATTAATTAATTAGCCTTAATTTATTTTTTTAAAATGAGCCTAGACGATTTTAAAGGCAAAAATTGAATAGAAGTTAGAAAACCGAAAACAAGCCACGTTTTCAGAGTGAGTCGAACCCTTGGACTGCCAGTGCAGCAACTACGTTGAACCGCTTGAACGTTCACGCCACTGCAGCATCAACTGAGTTCTGCTCCTGTAGCACTACTAATCATAATTATTCATGCATGAAAATGGGTATGGCGAAATCTGAATAAGATCAAGGCGTCATATGCTTCTGTATTTGCAAAAGTAGTACCTTAATATTGATAAGGGATTTTAAATATTAATAATCTTAATTTAGGGTATTAAATGAAACTAATTCCAATTTTAACATAGGCTATCAGCATGTCAAATATTGAGTTTGCATGCCAACACCGGGTTTCCTAGAGTTGACTCGGTGAACTACTAGTTAACTTCAAAAGTGGAATTATTTTCGTCCAATGTCTCTAAAGCTAGGGCCGTTAGCATCCAAATGTTTACAACATTGATTCTTAGATATACATTCCACATTAGCACTCCGGCAAGTCAACCAGGGAATTCGATGTCAATTTAAACATACTAAAATTAAGGATTTAGAAACGTTAATAATTTGACCTTTGAGGCTGCTGGGCAATAATATACCAATATTTTTTGATTCTTGGACTTCAATAGGCTCACCTTTCGAGATAGTTATTTTCGACATACTACCACCAAGCTTTGGACACCGTGCGTGACTCGCTGGAAAGCTTATGTGTTTGCTGTCTTTAACTTTAGCATGTATATAGTGGCGGTCACATATAACTTATTGTTTCACTATTTCAGGGCATGCAGGCAACTAAAGCTGCTGAAAAATTCATAGAGGCAACAACCGTGTGTCAATTCAAGTTGTTTAAATGAGCATAAAATGGAAAGGAATCGGTTATTTATAGGGATGAAAGTTACATCCGAATTCGAAACAGATCCGATCCGATTAGAGGCAAAACTATCCGATTTGAATTTGAGACAGAAAAATTCGAGTTCAAATCCGATAAAAATAATCCAATTCCGAGTTGGATTCGGATCAGATTCGGAGGAAGGATAAAATTCGATCCGACTTTCAATCCGATCTGAGTAGTTTTTTAAAATATTTCAAATTTAAAATTTAAGTTTAAATTTTAAAATTTTTAGAAATAAAACCTACCCAATATACCCACTCCCCCCAAACCCCAAGCCACCACCCAGCCCGGTGTTAATTTTTTTGATCAGCAGTTTTTTTTAATATGTAAAAATTAAAATGTTGAAACCCTAATACATCTCCCCAGCTGCTCTCTCTCTCTCCTCGCCACTTTGCTAGTTGCTCTTGCTAGTCGCTATCAGGTCTCAACGTCTCGCTAGTCGGTCTCGGTCTCTCACTACTTGCTCTCGGCCTCTCGTTACTCGCTAGCCAGACTGTCGGAGTAGTCCCTTAGTCCTCAGCTTCTCGCTCCAACTCCCTGCTCTCTCTCTCTCTCTCTCTCTCTCTCTCTCTCTCTCTCTCTCTGTGAGCCTCTATCTTTTCACCAGTTTCTACAATGCCGACGACGAGTATTTCATCGTCTCTCTCTGGTCTTTCGTAGTTGTTAAGACTTGTAATTGTCGGAACATGTTCTCATTTGTTAAGCTTGAAATATATTCCTTCTTCTATTCTTCGTTTAGCTTCAATGTTCAGGATTCGGTTAATACGATATGCGAACGCTCATCATCGCATCGATAGGTGGGTAGAATATAGAACAATTGTATAAAATTATTGCGTGGCGAAAGAAATTATTTTGGATTAAATTAAATCTTATCCCGATCCGATCTGCATCGGATCAGATCCGGAGATTCTCCTTCGATCAGTCGGATCGAATCCGGATCGAATTTTCAAATCCGAATATAATCAAATACTGATTCAAATATTCCAATATCCGATCCGAATTCGATTCATTAACATCCCGTGTTATTCATGACAATTCTACACCGTTAAAATTCAGCCGCAATGTGAGCTTTTTGGCAAATTATCATAATACCCAAAACTTAACGGTGGCATGTTGAAAATAACTACGTGCCCTAATAGATCAGCATATTGAGATCGACGAAAAATTTGGATATATTGGCATCCAAAAATCCTAAAATGAAAAGGTTCAGAGTTCTTTATGGTGATAGCCTATTTTAAAAATGCAAATATTGTCATGGAGTTCCCAAAGTTCAAAATATAGGTTTCCAAAAATCCTACTGTAGACCGCCACCCATAAAGCTTTACTATAAACTAACCACCATTCATAATTGATACGACCCGCCACCGGCCAAGATGAGCTTATATAGGCCCCAGTCGCCTTTGCCATGTCACACCCAAAGACCCTTCCATGCACAAAACCACCATCTCTCTCTTTCTCCACCTCATCACCCCTCAGTGACTTCTGCATGGAGCTTTTCTTTCCCTGTCTCTTAGTAGCCTTTGTTTCGTTCACCTTTATCTCACTTCAAATCCTCTTCTACAAGAGGCAAGTCACGTCCAAACCAAACCTACCACCCGGTAGGGTAGGATGGCCGATAATCATAGGAGAGAGCCTAGAGTTTTTGTCAGCTGGATGGAGAGGTTACCCTGAAAAGTTCGTATTTGATCGGATGGTCAAATACTCCCCAGAATGCTTCAAAACAAGCATTTTAGGGTACCTTACAGCCTTTCTTTGCGGGCCAGCAGGCAACAAGTTCTTGTTCACGAATGAGAACAAGCTTGTCACAGTATGGTGGCCGGAGCCTGTAAACAAAGTCTTCCCTACCTCCCTTCAGACCGACTCTAATGAGGAAGCTAAGAAAATGAGGAGGCTTCTTCCTCAGTTTTTTAAGCCGGAAGCTCTCCAAACGTACATAGCAATCATGGATACCGTATTCCAGAAGCAATTTGGCTCGTGGTGGGAAGGCAAAGATGAGATCCATGTCTTTTCCTTAGCCAAACAACACACATTTTTCCTAGCTTGTCGCCTCTTCCTCAGCGTTGAGGAACCTGATCACGTAGCCCGTTTTGCCGGTCCATTTCACCTCTTGGGTGCTGGTATTGTCTCCATTCCCATAGACTTTCCTGGGACTCCATTTAACAAAGCTGTTAAGGCAGCCAAGGTCATAAGAAAGGAGCTTATGGTGTTCATTAAGCAAAGAAAGCATGATTTGGCAATGAAAAAGGCAACACCAACACAAGATATACTTTCACATATGCTAAACGTGGTTGATGAGGATGGGAAGCATTTAAGTGATTTGGATGTTGCCGACAAAATTCTAGGGTTGTTGATTGCTGGACAAGACACTCTTACTGCTGCCATGACTTTCATTGTCAAGTACCTTGCTGAGCTCCCTCACATTTATGATATTGTCCATAAAGGTAACCAATGAATAACTCTTCCCCTTCTTCACACCTTTTTTTTTCCCCATTTGGGGGGGGGGGGGTATTAAAGAGGTATTAAAGAAAGTACCTGAAATTATGATGGTTGATATTTTGACATTTCAAACTCCATATATGGGTGGTTTTCATCCATATTGGGTATTATATATGTTTCTTTTATTTCAGATCAAGGATCATAAAGGACAGTACAATATAATAGGGAAAGAAAAATCGAACCCAATGTCTAATCTACTAAGGGATGTCAATCTTAACTACTACACCAAGACCTCATTAGCATATTAGTTATCATAATTTAATCAAAGGAAATTAAGGAGTTGCAACTTTATTTTTGCCTAAATAATGTCGTGTTTCAGAACAAGTGGAAATTGGAAAATCAAAGGCACCAGGGGAGCTTCTGAATTGGGAGGATATCCAGAAGATGAAGCAATCCTGGAATGTGGCTTGCGAAGTGATGAGGTTGTCGCCTCCATTACAAGGAGCATTTAGGCAAGCTATTACCGATTTCATGTATGCTGGTTTCTCGATTCCTAAAGGATGGAAGGTAATCTCAACTACAACTCTTTTCTTCTTCGTCATCATGTTCCAGAAAGAACCAACAATTTGTACTAATTTTTTATTTTTTCTACAAGGGAAAAAAACAAGCCACCCACTGAATCCCTATCTAAGAATAAGCTAGTGAAGTTCCAAATGCCCATGAGGATCGGGGGGGTTACGTTGGTATCCAATCTAAGTCTAAAATCTTGTATATGTCCCATGAGGATCGGGGGGGTTACGTTGGTATCCAATCTAAGTCTAAAATCTTGTATATGTGTTAGTCACTCATCTAATTTTCCAAACAAGGAAATTGGAAGCCACCTAAGTTCGAACACGGGTGGTGTGATTAGATGAACACGACAAAGCTAAGATTTATCACGAGTCCAGCTTGTCTAACTTGATAATTTTATTATTTCAAATTGTACGTACTAGCTGTAGTGGAGTGCAAACTCAACACATAGAGATCCTGAGTGCTTCCCAGACCCAGAGAAGTTCGACCCAACTCGGTTCGAGGGCAAAGGGCCAGCCCCGTATACGTTCGTGCCATTTGGTGGGGGCCCGAGGATGTGTCCAGGAAAGGAGTATGCACGGCTAGTGTTACTAGTGTTCATGTACAATGCAGTGACGAGGTTTAGGTGGGAGAAGGTCCTTCCACATGAGCAAATCATCGTGAACCCTACACCTATGCCAGCCAAAGGGCTTCCTATTCGTTTGATTCCTCATGCCAAGAGCAACAAAGAAGATTAAAATTGGCTGCCTGCTATATGTACGTGCATGAAGTCTGCATGCAATTTGCAAGAGAAACTACCATATATGAGTTTATCTTCAGAGGTTTCTGTTTTTTCGGTAATTAGTATACCTGTAAGAATGGGTAAAGTGATTAGCTTTAAAAAAAGTACGACATGTTTACATTACTCCATAAGAGTACGCCAAATCTAAATAAAATCCTAATTAGGTCTCCTTCAATAAAAAGTTAAATCTTGAGAAGTTCCTGTTGTGTTGTTTTAATGTTACTATGATTATATATTGTCAATGTTATTGGCGTTTAATCTTAATACGTACAATAATCAAAGTTGTTGGTTTATATGTAAAAATAATTAAATAAGACTGTCTTTTATTATTTCCCCCTCCCCCCAAGAAAAAAATTCCATGTTTCGTGGCCAAACTAGCCCGCATGGTTGCACCGCAAGCCTTTTTTTCAACTTGATCAATCACATATTAAAAGGTACGCTTGGTGACCTATAAGATAGGGTAAGAACACCAAGATATTTCCCAAAGTCTTCTCTTATTGCAATCTCAAGAGCATGGCAAACTTTGTTTGCGGCCAAAATAGGAGAGAACAAAATGATAGACTCGCTAATTAAGATCGAATTTTTATGTCTACAAACTAGTATAATTGATGAAGTCAACCTTTAAAAAAAAAAAGATTGACTTTCTCTCCTGGTGCAACACGTGCCGAACTAGTCTCTGATAATTCCGACCTCTTCTTCTGGAGCCTTCGCAGAGAGCACCAAGTTGTCAAATTACAATTATAAGGCCCTACGCTACAGACAGGAACTAACATCCGCTTGTTGGAGGGCACCGTGCATCTTCAATGAGAGGTACTGACCTCTCCATACAGTCTCTGAAGATATAAACAGGATCCCCTTGTCGAATATTATTGGCTTTCTTGAAGCTTATAATATATTTATTAATATATTTTGATAAAAGATAAAAAAATTAATCAATTAATATATTTATTATATTATATTTGAATCTACTTTAATGTTTCTATTACTTAAATGTATTATAATTATAAGTACACATTGATATGAATGATTTTATATTTAGTGTCACAATATCTTTGAAATAATTTAATATTCAAATTTAAATATGTGATCTTTATGATATTATATTTTATAATTCAAATTTAATTATAATATTATAAGATATGTCATTTTATTAGGAATCTTTATTTGGCAAATATTTGATTTTCCTCAAATAAGATTTCAATTTTTAAATGTTTGATATTCGCCTTGTTCATAAAAGAAACTGCAAATCATATCAGGAAGATTCCCAATCAACCAAAAATAACTCTTGACTATTGCCGGCTGAGAGCTGAAGAACAATAACTGCGAGCATTCATTGGCATACACATTACTCAAGCACTTATTGGCATACTTTGAGCTTTAATTTGCTTTATATATATTTAAATTGCATTGTTCAAGTTGTAAGTAGAGTGGGATTATAGAGTTGAAGAGTCAACTCTACCAAACCTAGTTGAAGGGTTCAACTTGTGACTTAGAACTTAGAGTAAGGTATACTCTTGACTTGCAACTATCCTTCCTAATACAGTTAGGTTAATTCTAGATTTAGGAAACTTCAGGCGGGGACTAAGTCTGGTTGAGGCTAATTTCGTTAAAAAAATACTTGTGTCTTGTCCACATTTACATTTCTACATTTTTATTTTGATTATTTAGAGACTTTAATCATCATCCTATTCACCCCTTTAAGATGATTTAACTAGTCAAATCGGATCAAAAATTGACATCAGAGCTAGTACTATTTTTTTGAGACTTTATCGTCTAATTGTTTGATTTCATGACTAGTTATAATTTTGACTCTGATTGCCCTCCACTTTTTAAAGGTATTAATTATTTTTTATAGCAGGACACAATGGAACTTTATATCAAGCACAATGGTCTCGATCTTTGGAAGATCATGGTCAAATGTCTAATAGTTATTGAGAAATCGGAAGATGAATATACTAAAGATGATTACACACGGATATCCAAAAATTTTAAAGTTATAAACTTTTTATATTATGCTGTTGCTGTTGATATTTATGAGTTTATCTCACATTATAATAGTGTCACGGAGGTTTGGGAGGCTCTTTATTATTTGTATGATACTAATCAAGATGCGTTGTTAAGAAATTTTGCGGCTGAGGATAAAATGAATATGGATGGAAATGTTAAGAAAATGGAGGATCATCAACTATATGAAGAGCAAGAATATAAAAGTGATGATCCAATTCAAGGTGTCATACATAATGATGTCAAACATGCCCAAATTAAGGAGTTGCCTGAAAATGATGGGAAAAATAAAAATTCTTGTGATTGATCCATTCTCCAAAGTGGTAAGTATGAGGTAAAATCCATGCTTGAATTTTCAAATAATATTTTATCTCCAAATTGTCATATTTTTAATGATTTAAATACCACACCAAATTTTCAACTTTTAAAAATTATTGATTGTAGTGTTAAATCAAGGAAATGTGTCAACATTGAGGCAAAGAAAAATTTTACCTCATTAATTTTTCTTACTTCTAACAATTTTGAATTCAAGAAGAAAAGAGTATCAAGATTTGGTCAAATAGCTTCATTCGTGAAGAAATCAAAAAAGAATGCGCATGTTTGTGGGATGTTATTGATTCCTCATCTATGTACTAATAATAAATTTTCAATAGCATTTAATCCTCATGCAAATTCAAGTGAACAAGAAAAAATTGGAGCTTCGCAATGGCATATGGTAAGTTATGGTTTACCAAAACTAAAAATAAGATAAGTTCACGTGTTTTGCCATTACCCAGATTTCAAGGTCTTGGAAAACAGTTTAAGACCTTGAACTGTAGGCAGAAACTGAAAATTTTTGATATAACTGAATCAAGGGCTTGAATTGATATTTCAACAACATAAATATAAATGAAAATTTGAATTGTTACCAAATGAAAGGTGAGTTATCGTTGAATGATTTACTTCCTATTTGAGAAATTTTAATTTTTAAATTTTTGAATTTTAATTTGCTTAATTATCTTTAGAAGGTGAGAATGATTAATGTTATGTCATATTCTATAGTATTATGACAGGGGGTTTTTTAATGCATAGATGATATCTTGTATGTGATTTTTTTTGCATCCATAATTATTATGATCCCTAATATTTACATACATAATATTGTTTCTTTCCATAAGGAAAAAATTAACTTACTTGATTATCTATTATAAGCTTGATTTATTCCTAAAGGGGGAGAATTGTTGTATTAATGCGTTTATGTATTGATCCATTGCCATGCTCATAAGAATATCAAGTCAATGCATATATATTATGAGATATTATGTTAGTGTTTAATACCTTATGAGTGCCATAAATTGAGGGGGAGCATCATTATATGTTATTGATTTGTTAAGAGGGAGCTATACGTGTTTGTCATAATTTTTATGTTTCGATTTTTCTTTCTCCACTTGTGCTGCCTTTTTGATGAAATACAGAAAGGGAGAGAAGCATTTGAAAAGCTTTCATGGTATGCCATTCAAAATTATATGTTATTAAGTTTTATCTTTCATCAAAAAGGGGGAGATTGTTAGTTTTCTTGAAACTTACAATGTGTTTGTTAATATGTTCTGATGAAAGATAAAAAGAGATTAATCAATTGATATATTTATCATGTTACATGTGGACCTACATTAATGTTTCTATTGTTTAATGTGTTATAATTATAAGTACATATTGACATGATTGATTTTATATTATATGTCATAATATCTTTGAGATAATTCAACATTCAATTTTGAATATGTGATTTTTATGATATTATATTTATAATTCAAATTTGAGTATGATATTATGTGATAAGATATGTCATTTTATTAGGGATCTTCATTTGATAAATATTTGACTTTTCTCAAACAATGATTCAATTTTTAAATGTCTAGCCAATATTTTCCTTGACCATGAAAGAAACTACAAATCATATCAGGAAGATTCTCAATCAACCAAAAATAGCTCTTGACTGTTGCCTACTGAGATTGTATGATCTTCAAGGCCCCTGAACTACTGTTCAAGGCCTTGAACTGAAGCTGAATTTAAGGATGAGTCTAACAGCTAGTTTTTTATAACTCCTTTAAGAATTTGCTATAAATATACTAGCTGGCTTAGAGCTGAAGAAAAATAAGAGCAAGCACTCATTGGCATACACATTACTCAAGCACTTATTGGCATACTTTGAGCTTTAATTTGCTTTATATTTATTCAAGTTGTATTGTTCAAGTTGTAAATAGGGTGGGATTATAGAGTTGAATGGTTAACTTCACCAAGCCTAGTTGAAAGGTTCAACTTGTGACTTAGAACTTAAAGTAGTGTGTACTCTAGAGTTGTCACTATCCCTACTAATAAAATTGGATTAATCCTAGAGTTAGGGAACTCTAAGCGGGAATTAAGCTTAGTTGAGGCTAACTCCATTAAAAAATACTTGTGCCTTGTCTACAGTTACATCTCTGCATTTTTATTTTGGTTATTTAGAGACTTTGATCATCACTCTATTCACCCCTCTATGGTAATTTAACTAGCTAAATCTGACTAACAAACACCCTTAATTAAAGAATGGGAGACACGTACATATTGGTCCCGCATTTCATAAAGCTTTTATCAAACACGTAGTGATGCACGTGTAGATGACCTCTACTAAAAGAGGAGGCAGACCCATCTCTGATATCCATTAGTTTCACTTTAGCAACTTTCTATCACGGGCCATTATATGTTTTTTCTAAGTCAATTTTGATAACCACAATTTCATTGGAGCCTTTCTTCTTGCTTGGCATATGTAGTACCCGGTGCTTTTCTTAATGTCCTATTAACTTCAAGCACTTTTATCATCTGGACCTGCCAATAGATCTTCTATTCCCCCCCACCCCAATCAATGGCAAATTAGATATATAAACAGGGGTATCCATTTATTAAAATACTTGTTAGGTTCCTCAAACTTACAATATATTTTATCAATATGTTTTGATGAAAGACAAAAATGAGTTGGTCTATTAGTATATTTATCATATCATATTTGGACGTACCTTATTACGTGTTTCTATTATTTAAATATGTTATGATTATAAGTAGATGTTGACATGATTGATTTTATCTTGAAGATAGTTTAGTATTCAAATTTGAATATGTGATTTTTATGTTCAAATTTGAATACTAAACCTTGGGATCATATTGTTAGTCTTTATATTTCAAAATCTTTGAAAATGTCAAGATTCGCCTGATTATGATAATATCTTTTAAGTTTATATTTTGAAAAATTATACTGTTAAAAATCAGCTTCTAGATAATCCTCTTGGGCAAATCTTCAACTCAAAATAAGGCAAATAGCCGTTGAAAATCAAAGGGTAAACATTGAGCAAAGCTACCAATTTCAAGGGCTTGAATACGAATTTCAAGGCCTTTAAATGATATTGAAGTTCAACCTTCCTTTTTTAATACAATGGTGACCTTCTTAATAATCCTTCAACATCTTTAACATCATTGCCCATAAATAGAGAGGCATTTGCAGCTGAAAATGATAGAAGAAATAGAACTACACTTGCAAATTAAGAAGAGAACGTTGAGAAAACTTAATACATTGAGTTTATATTTGGATATCTTTGTTTATTTACTCCTTGTTATAAAGTGTATCATATTATTTTTCTTTGCATTGGGTTGGGTTGATTAGTCAGATGGCCGACTACCCAAATATGGTTGAGGAGCAACGTGATCGTTGGGACACTTATAGTTGTAGGGTCAAGTAGTAAGTTGTACGATTAGTGAATCGTATATAGTCGACTAACTTAATAAAAGAAAGAGGTGCAAAATCCCATCGATGAGGGGCATTTGTAGGTAAACAACTAAGCATAGCCGAGCCTCTATAAATAACGTGTTGTGTTCGCAATTATTTTTCTGCATTTATATTTTAATTATTTTGTGACTTTGATCATCACGCTATTCACCTTTGTGTGTGGTGATTTAGCTAGTCAAATCAGGCCAACAATTGGTATTAGAGCCATGTTATGACCTTGAATAGTGGCAATGTTGGATTCTTGTTAACATAAGGTGATGTTACTTTGCATGATTTACTCCCTATTTGTGCCATTTGATTTCAAAATTTTGAAATTTAATTTACTTAACTATCTTTGGAATGTGAGCATAATTAATATTCCATCATATTATATGCTTTATAACATGTAATTATTTTTATGCTTAGAGATCATATCTTGCATGTGATCTTTTTTTGGTCCATAATTGTTATGATCTCTAACATTTACATACATGATATTGCTTATTTTTTAAGGGAACAATTCTATTACTTGATTATTTTGCTATAACCTTGATTATTCTGCTATAACCTTGATTATTCTTAAAGGATGAAAATTGTTGTATTAATGCTCGTATGTGTTGATATCCTGTAATGCTTATAAGAACATCAAGTTAATGCACGCACGTTAGAATATATCATTTGATCAAAATGTTAGTGTCTAATCCCTTATATTTTTAATGAATGCCATAGATTGAGAGGGAATATCTTTATATATCATTGATTTGTTAAGGGGGAGCTATATATGTTTGCCATAATTTTTCATACGCTTTGATTTTTCTTTCTCTTTTTTGTTCTACCTTTTCGATAAAATACAAAAAGGAGGAGAGGTATTTGGAAAGCTTTCGTAGTGTGTCATTCAAAATTATATTGATATGTTATTTTTATTGGGTTTTTCTTTCATCAAAAAGGGAAAGATTGTTAACTTCCTTGCGCTTACATATTTTATTAATATGTTTTGATGACAGACAAAAATGAGTTGATCTATTAGTATATTTACCATGTTATATTTTTGGACCTACCTTAGTGTTTCTATTATTTAAATGTATTATGATTATAAGTAGATGTTGATATGATTGATTTTATCTTGAAGATAGTTTAGTATTCAAATTTGAATATATGGTCGTTATGTTCAAATTTGAATGCTAAACCTTCAGATAATATTATTATTCTTTATATGTCAATATATTTGAAAATGTTAAGATTTACCTAAGCATGATAATATCTTTTGAGCTTATATTTTGAAAGATTATGCTGTTAAAAATCAGCTTCTAGAAAATCCCCATGGCTAGATCTTCAGCTAAAAATGAGGCAAGTAGCAATTGAAAATCATGGGGTAAACATTGAACGAAGCTACCAATTTCAAAGGATTGAAATACGGACTTCAAAATCTTGAAATGATATTGGAGATGAGCCTTCCTTTTTTGATGCAACGGTCACTTTTCTAATAATCCTCCAATATCTCCAATATCATTGCCTATAAATAGGGAGACATTTGCAGCTGAAGATGTTAGAAGAAAGAGAGCTACACTTGCAAATCAAGAAGAGGACATTGAGAGAACTTGATACATGGAGTTTATATTTACATATCTATTGCATTTATTTACTTCCTATTATAAAGTGTATCTTGTTATCTTTCTTTATATTGAGTTGGGTTGATTAGTCAAGAGGATTATTTAGAAGCTAGGCGTTCAATGTTTTGTCCAAACCTCTATAAATAGCACATATAGTTGTAGGTTCAACTAGTAGGTTGTACGATTAGTGAATCGTGTGTAATTGGCCGACCTAACAAAAAAAAGAGGTTCAAAATCCTATCGGCGAGGGGTGCCTTTGGGTAGAGGATTAGGCATGGTCAAACCTCTATAAATAGTGTGTTTTGTCCACAATTATTTTTCTGCATTTCTATTCTGAAAATTTTGTGGCTTTGATCATCATGCCATTAACTCCTCTCGAGTGATTAACTAGCCAAATCGGACCAACATTACTCATTTTAGGAACGCTGATATATACCAATCTAGCAATCTTCAAAATATTGCTCATTAAAATTTTTTTGAATTAGAGATATCCATGGAGACTCCAACCATTCATATGATCCACCTACACCCAAAATCCTATTCTTCAGGAGTCAGCATATCACCACAATAACAAAGAAGAAAATTATTCGCTCTAACTCCCTGAAAATTTAAAATAGAAAATAGAAAAATAAGCCATTGAAATCTTAGCCAAGAAGCTAGGCATATTAAAGAGTGGCACATCCAAAAATTTTATATATGGGTGTTCTAATTTTAAGCTTCACCAAATTAGACGAGTAGTCATTAATTTTATGGGTATATATCCTTTCAAAAATAAATTTACGAATTTTTAACACAGATTTTTATTTTTAAAAAAAAACACTGACAACTGTTGCCTGTGCCCATCCATACCCACGGATTAATTGCATGAAAAAAATCAAAGCCTAATTTTGCAGGAAGGACACATGGCAGTGGCAGAGTATTTAATTATAGGGTTACTAATAAATGGTGATTAATTGCAGTGGGCCCACGTCAATTTGCCCAACTTCTTTCCATTTTTGGGTGCGTGTTTTGTTTTAATTATCCTTGAATAAAGGTCAAGATGATTACACTTGACAACCCTATATTTATTATTCCAAACTGTCAAAATTTGGAAGATTTGATGTATTTGTTTTAGACACTTAAAACTGATCTCTATTCACCGCATTATTTTCAAAACTAGAGTTTCTAGAACTGTGAATATTTAATATTTATGATTGTGTCACTTTTCTAATTTCTTAGTAGTTGATTCGATAGATAATGAAAGGTTTTTCGAAGTGTATAAAAAATTTAAAAAATTATATACAAGCTAAAAGTTAAATTGACCAACATATAGTTAATATTTTAGCCATTAAAATTTAAACACTTGGCAAAAGAATGTGAACCCTACTCGAGGAGAGTTAAAAAATACAGGCATTCTCACCTCTGTAAGCAAAGAAGGTGTTTTTTTTTGGGGGGGGGGGGCGCAGAAAGGAGGCTACGTCCCAAATGTAAGCAAAGAAGTTGGCTTCCAAAAAAACTGTTAAAACAAAAAAAAAAAGGGCCATCACCCACTTTTATAAAAAGAAAGAAAGAACATATCTAGCAAAATTCTAGAGAAGGGATATTCTTGAGGAGAGTTTCTAAACAAAGGATTCTAGACTTGCAATAGCTGTGATTTTTTTTTTACTTGCATAATTCTGAGTCTTAGGTTGGTGTATAATTAAGATACTTAGATTATTTTAGACTCTAAGAATATCTAAGGACTAAGATATTGTTCTATTCACTCGAAAAATTGTGGGAAAAATTCAAAATATGTGATAGTAGGATCTGTAAGATTTGTCATAAATCTCCATCACATCTTAGGTAGGTTAAATAGGTGTGAGGTCTCCTAATTTTGGCATCCCACAAAAAGGTGAGACGTCATAAAAGGGTAAAAGAGAGTGGTCCTTAGAGAGTAAGAGTAGTCTTCCACATGTTCTTGAGTATATATAAGTTTTGTGTAATTAGACTTGCTCACCCTTTATTTTATTTTTTTATTTTAAATCCTCCATTTTATTGGACAAAACTCTATACTAGATCTAGATTTTAGGGTTTCTGATTTTGCAGTTAGAATTTAGAGCCTTGAAACCAATATCCATACGAAAATATGACTTTCTTAATTCAAATGCCTTAATTCCCACTCCTTGCAAGTTGCGACTGCATTGCAATTCAATTCCCCATACTGTACATGTCTCCATCTTTACCCCTATCTCTCCAGCCCCAAATTGTGTTGGGTTTTATGGCCCAAAATTTGAGTACCGGCACAGTGGGACGACGCTGCGCGAACACGGGCGTGCCACGACGAAGGAGCACCAAGCCGAGGGGGGCAGAAAATTGGCACGGGGGTGCCGTGCCATGTAGCACGGCCGTGCCATATGGCACTGGGTGACCGTGCCACGTGTCTTTTCGCCGCCTCTTTCGGATGGCGGCTAGGGTTTCTATCTCCGAGGGGGATTCCTCCTGGCGGCTAGGGTTCTACTTTAAAGGGAAAACCCCTACTGTTTAGACCCTATATAAAGGAGGTCAAGCCTAGGATCTAATTAACTCCATATCTCCAGTACTCATACATACATTGAGAGGTAGAAGTACTTTGTGAGAGATTACAATAGAAAGGTTGTAATTCTACTCTTAGATCAAATCACTGTGGTGATTGTGATCGTGTTGTATTCTTCCTGCTCATAGTGAATTGTTCTGGTGCTGTCGCCGTCCGTGGTTTTTCCCGCATTGGGTTTTCCACGTTAAATCTCTTGTCTTCTTATTTCTGTTTTCTGTTATTCACTTGAATTCTGAATCTCTAACTCATCCTATCGCTTCCGCTATTATTGTTGCTCTAATATTATTCCTAACAAGTGGTATCAGAGTCAGGTTATAGGATGTCTTCTATCATGAAGGTAGATATTCAGAAATTCGATGGGGAGATTAGTTTTAATCTCTGGAAGGTGCAGATGAGAGCAGTTCTCATTCAGCACGGGTTGTGGAAGGTTCTGAAGGGACCTCACGTAAAACCTGAGAAGATGACAGAAGAACAGTGGGCTGAAGATGTAAAGAAGAGACGTGGGTCGTTGACGGAGGACGAATGGAGGAACTGGAGTTGAAGGCGGTTTCAGCCATACAGTTGCGCTTAGCACCACATGTCTTGCGAGAGGTGCTTGATAAGACAACTGCGGTGGATCTTTGGGCTCGACTGGAGGAACTCTACATGACGAAGAGTCTCGCCAACAACATCCGTTTAAAGGAAAGGTTGTATACCTTTCGTATGGCTGAAGGTACCCCTGTCCAAAAGCATTTGAATGAGTTTAACTCTATTCTTGTTGACTTGGAGAGTCTAGATGTGAAAATTGAGGATGAAGATAAGGCTATTTTGCTTGTTGTGTCGTTACCCCCTTCTTATAAACATTTTAAGGAGATTATGCTATATAGTAATTCTAATACTATATCGTTTGAAGATGTTAAGTCAAACCTGTTGTCTAAAGAGAAGTTTGATCTTGACATTCATGCTAATTCTGCTGAGGGATTAGCAATAAGGGGTACAACAACTGAAAAGGGGAACGGTAATAGGAGTAAGAACCGTTCTAAGTCTAAAAATCCTCATGCTGGTAAGACCTGCAATTACTATGGTAAATTGGGTCATAGTATTGCTAACTGCTGGAAACTGCAAAAGAAGAAGGAGAAAGAGGAAGATAATCCTCAGGAGCCTGCTGAAATTTTATTTGCTGAATCTGATTCTGATGGTGATGTGTTGTTCGCTACCTCTACTGAAAGAGAGAGTGATTCTGATTGGATTCTTGATTCTGGGTGTACCTATCATATGTGTCCTCACAAGGATTGGTTTTCAACATATGATCCAGTTGACTCAACTGTTGTTCACATGGGCAATAATGCCCAATGTAATGTAATTGGAATCGGTACTGTTAAAATCAAGACCCATGATGGTGTTGTCAGGACTTTATCGAATGTTCGTCATGTTCCTGACTTGAAGCGTAACCTCATCTCGCTGGGCACCCTTGAATCCAAAGGGTGCAAATATTCAGCTGAAGGTGGAGTTCTGAAGGTCTCAAAGGGCAGTAGGATTCTGCTGAAGGGTTTGAGGCAAGGAGGCCTCTATGTCTTGCAGGCATCTACTGTGACAGGTTATATGAAGGAAAGTTCATATAAGTCATCTCCCAGAGCTAAGTTCAAGCATTGCTTGGACTTAGTTGGCATTCGCAGTTTTTGAGGGCCCTACGGGGCATAGCCCCATAGGGGGCATCACCCTTTGGGGTGAGACGACGGCGACGGAAAGTTGAACATTGAAGATTTTGGTCCAAGGTGGAGATTGTTGGGTTTTATGGCCCAAAATTCGAGTACCGGCACGGTGGGACGACGCTGCGCGAACACGGGCGTGCCACGACGAAGGAGCACCAAGCCGAGGGGGGCAGAAAATTGGCATGGGGGTGTCGTGCCATGTGGCACGGCCGTGCCATGTGGCACTGGGTGACCGTGCCACGTGGCACGATCGTGCCACGTGTCTTTTCGCCGCCTCTTTCGGATGGCGGCTAGGGTTTCTGTCTCCGAGGGGGATTCCTCCTGGCGGCTAGGGTTCTACTTTAAAGGGAAAACCCCTACTGTTTAGACCCTATATAAAGGGGGTCAAGCCTAGGATCTAAATAACTCCATCTCCAGTACTCATACATACATTGAGAGGTAGAAGTACTTTGTGAGAGATTACAATAGAGAGGTTGTAATTCTGCTCTTAGATCAAATCACTGTGGTGATTGTGATCGTGTTGTATTCTTCCTGCTCATAGTGAATTGTTCTGGTGCTGTCACCGTCCGTGGTTTTTCCCGCATTGGGTTTTCCACGTTAAATCTCTTGTCTTCTTATTTCTGTTTTCTGTTATTCACTTGAATTCTGAATCTCTAACTTATCCTATCGCTTCCGCTATTATTGTTGCTCTAATATTATTCCTAACAAATTATTTTCGTGAATTTTTTCTGCTTTTTTTCTGTTGCATTATCATCATCATTCCACAGGTGATGGCTGCTTAAGCAGGCTATAATTCCAAACTAAATTGAAGACATGACGAGCACAATAATCTCCAATCAATCAAATAAACGGTTATCAAATTAATAATCTGCCAAGCCAAGTTAAATGTTTCACAAAAGGATAATCAAGGGCCTTTCAGGAACTAAAGTGCAAAAGACTATTTCTTAAAAATCAAACGCGTGTTTATATATATATATATATATATATATATATATATATATATATATATATATTATATAATATATATATATATATATATATATATATATATATATGTAGATTCTTATATGAGACTATTTCACATTAAGTTATTGTGAGACGGTCTGTGCATCATTATTTTTTAAAACAACTTTCATTGATATAGACATTCCTTGTGTTTCTATCACTTTTTGTCGGATTTCCATTGTTTCGTCTACTACCACAATATCCATCTACAACATAATATGTGCACCCAAAATTTAAGAATGAAGAAATTTATCAACCATAATAAAACCTCCAAAAAAATGATGGCGACAATTTAATAATTTCAATGAAGAAATTCAAAATTGAGGTCGTACGACTCTTTCCAGATACCTTGATTGAAAAAACGATGGCAATGAAAGAATAGTCAGGAAAGCCTCCGTTTCGGTAATTGATGAAGTGGCAGCGTAAAAGGAGAAAGCAAGAAACAAGAGACGAGAGTAAATCAATGGCGATTGCTTATTTCACAAACGGTGGTGGCGATAATGAGAGGACGACGAGATCAAGGATGAAGTGCATCGCATGTTATGAAGGGAGCAGGCAATGAGTAGAGAGAGACTGTTTTAGGGCTTTATAAGGGTGTGTAACGCACACGCGGATGACGGGAGTGAATATCTAATTGGAGTTTATGACGTCGCTAATTAATGCGTATTACGGTATATTATTATGAAACGGTCTCACGCAAAATTTACTACAAAAGATCTATTGTTTATTTATCTGTTATTTATGTGTTGTTGATAAACTTCTATTATGTTTGTCTATCCTTTTTGCCTCATCAAAGCGATATTTTGATAATTGGTGGATCGATAACCAATTTTTTAAAAAATTAATGTTTACCTGTTATAATACCTAAACACTAATCAGGTAATTAGGCGGCGCCAAAATCATAACATATTGCTTTTCTTTTTTTTTTTTTGGTTTTGGTTGGGACGGGGTTAATCTCCATGGCATTTTAGAAAGGGAAAATGCCTTTCAAAGTTTTGTCCTAATTTGTGTGGCACTTGAAGGTTTTTTTGAGGCCCATAGTTGTTAATTTGTGTGGGGTTCTTGACAGATTAAAAAATGAGGTGAAGGATTTGAAGACTACTCCTTGTTTTTGATTTTTAACCGAAAATTTTACTGTAAAGAAAAACAAAATTTAATATTTTTATGTGTTCACTAATTTTACTAAAAACTAGAGTCATGTCTGTGTATGGTTCATTTAATAAAATAATCTTAGAATGCGCTTATAGTGATTATCACTGTACAACAACCACCATCACTAAGTAAATCTGCACCATATATTTATTATACTATGATCTAAACCGTTGATTTGTTTTAGTTTTTAAATGAACAAAAATGCTTTATAAAAATCATAAAATATTTATAAATTTTGAGGGAAAAATATTTTTATAGGGCTTGTATAGAGTTTGATATGTATCACCATTAACCTTTAAATTTTCTGAGGACCCTTCATATATTTCAGTTGCCGTTCAAAAATTTCAGGCAACATGATCAAGTTGGGCAACAAACAATTCCGGCAACCCTACATTGACTTCTCACCGGATTTGTGTTGCCCGACTTGACCATGTTGCCGGAATTTTTTGAACGGCAACTGAAAAAATATGAAGGATCGCCGGAAAATTTGAAGGTTGAGGCATATCAAACTCAAAACAAGCCTTATAAAAATATTTTTTCCTCAAAATTTATAAATATTTCATGATTTTTATAATATATTTTTGTCCATTTAAAAACTAAAATAAATCAATGGTTCAAACTCAAAACAAGCCTTATAAAAATATTTTTTCCTCAAAATTTATAAATATTTCATGATTTTTATAATATATTTTTGTCCATTTAAAAACTAAAATAAATCAATGGTTTATATCATGCTATAATAAATATACGGCCTAGATTTATCTAGTTATGGTGGTTGTCATATAGTGACAACCACTATAAGTTTTTGCATAATATTAACTATTTATAATTCAAAAAATGAATATTATTATTGAATTAATATCAATTATTAATTTTCTAGAATATAAAGATTTGATATAAATGTAGATAATAAATTGCAAATAATAATATATGTAGACAATTTAACATAAATAAGCAAAATCGAACCAATAATTTTCAGACACCTATTTAATGCATATAGAATCACTCAACTTTATAGAAACTAAACTATTTTACTTGCGATGCAAGAGTTTGGTTAGACAATATGTCAATGTACTTAATTGAAAATGTTATTTTCCTCACTAAGATTTATTTTATGAGTTAAATAGTTTTTGTATCTATTGACTTTTTTTGGTTGTTGTATGTGTTATTTCTTCATATGCTAGTAAACATCTATTAATGATATTTGTAATAATTGATTACGGTGATGATGAAAATTCCTATACGGTCCCCGCCCCCCCCCCCCCCAAAAAAAGAAGTGTATGTATGGTAAAGACAACCTTAAATAAACTAAATGTAGTTAATATCATAACCAATAGAGTTATGACACTTAACGAAAAGTATAAAGAATCACTCAATTTAAGATATAGTTATACAGACAGATAGCTAACGTAAATCTACTTTATAATAGTTTATATATGCTAACCCGGAAATTTATACCCAATAACCTAGGATAACATGAAAAAATTTTCAGGATATGCATGGGGTCATCGGGGGTTTGTTTTTAAAAAAACAAAAAAAATGATACAAAATGAAAGGAAATAGCAAAATTAGGTAATGAGGACTTAGAACATATATTATGATCAAATGAAGAGG
This sequence comes from Carnegiea gigantea, assembly GCA_029747015.1. Classification (NCBI taxonomy): domain Eukaryota; kingdom Viridiplantae; phylum Streptophyta; class Magnoliopsida; order Caryophyllales; family Cactaceae; genus Carnegiea; species Carnegiea gigantea. The sequence continues at coordinate 30,237 of JAKOGI010002031.1, read as the reverse complement.
ATGCTAGAGTGCTTCAAATGCTTTATTTGTGATGCACGATGCTATGAAAGTTAGAACAAAATGATAACTCTACGTTTGATATTTAGGGTTTAGGGTCTGTTTGTTCAACTCTTCAAATATCAAGATTGAAGGTTTAGAGCTTAACTTGTGTGGTTTATGGTTTGGGGTATAAATTGTCGGGCTTAATGTTTGGGGAATAGGGTTGGATCTATGGTCTACGAAAACTAAAACTACTCTCCCTAAACCTAAAATTAGGATTTAGGGTTTATGAAAACCTAAATAAACCAACATTAATCAAGATTTTAACTACCAATCTGAAACTCCAAACACTAACCTTAAACTCCTAATTAAAACCCTAAAGCCTAGCCCTACACTGTAAGGGGTTTTTCAATCCAGGGTTCTAGTATCCCTTGAGTAAGTAAATTTTGAAGGTTATTTTAATATATTTGAATGGTTTTGGGTTCAAATTTCTATAGTTAAGGTTTTAGGAATTAACTTTAAAAGTCCGGGGTTTAGAATTTACAGTCTAACAGTTTAGGGTTTAGGGTATAAACCCTAAGGTTCAACGTTTAGGGCTTAGTGTTTGGGTTTATTGCTCAGGGTGTTAACCTCATAAGTAATGGGCTTCAAACAAATAATGCGTCACAATAACATCAACCTTGTAAACACTAAACTCTAAACTTTAGTGTTAACATCTAGGATGTATAGGAGTGTAGGGTTCAGTGTTTAAGGCTTAGTATATTCACCTAAGGGTTCAAGAGTTTAGGGTTTACGTTTTAAACTTTAGTGTTTGGGTTTTAAGATTTAAATTTTAGTGTTTGGAGTTTCAGATTGGTAGACGTTGCTCGTAATATATACAATGATTCATATGTATCAACCCAAAAATGTACGTATAATCACCTGGGATAACCTGCAAATATATTCGGGATAATCATAGTATAATAAGCTTAGAGTTTAGGGTTATTTATATTCCTCAAATATCAAGGGTTGCACAATACCTTAAACCATAAATCCTAGACTCCAGGTTATGGGCTTTTGACCATAGAGTTCTAATATTACTTGCGTAAGGGACTTTTAAGTGATTCTTCAAATATCTATGTTTAGGGTTTAGGGTTTACACTGTGAATCCTAAACCCTAAGCCCTAAACCCTAAATCCTAAGCCCTAAAAACTAAACACTAAACCTTAAACTCTCAAACACCAAAACCTTATGGGTTTCCAAATGTAAAGTTCTATTATCCTTTTAGCAGGTCATTTGCAAGGGTTATTTGCAAGGGTTTTTGGTTCAACTGTTGGTAGTTACAGTTTTAGGAATTAACAAAAAGTTTAGGGTTTGGGATTTAGGGTTTAAAAGTTTAGGATTTAAGGTTTAAGGTCTAAGATTTAGGTTATTAACCTAGGGTTCAAGAGTGTAGGGTGTATAGTTTGGATTTGGTGTTTAGATTTTAAGGTTAGTAGTTAGAGTACTAATTTTGATTAACATTGCTTGTAACAAATATAATGTGCAATTCAAACATGTTAACCAAAATATGTATACACAACAACCTGGGATAATATGGGAAGATATTCTTGATATATGTATGGGTTATCAAGGGTTTGTTTTAAAAAAAATACATGACATGAGAGAAATGAAAGGAAATGAGCAAAGATAAGCAATATAACACCTCAAAGTCAAATTAAAACACTAAACTTTAAACTCTTGAACCCTAAACCCTAACCCTAAACTTCAGGGTTTAGGCTTTTTCAACATGGGCTTTAGTATCACTTAAGTGACTTTTAATTGATAGTTCAATGTATTTAAAAGGTTTATGGTTCAACTTTCAAGCTTTAGATTTTAAAGATTAATGTCAATGCTTAGGGTGCAATACTAAGGTTTAGTGCATTAACCAAAGAGTTCAAGAGTCTACAGTTTAGGGCTAAACTTTAGTGTTTGGGGTTTAGAATTTGTAGTTAGGAGTCTTGATTAATTAGCATTGCTTGTAACATATATATATATATATATATATATATATATATATATATATCAACCCGAAAATGTATATATAATTATCTGGGATAACATGCACATATATTTGGGATAATCATAATATAATAAGGTTAGGGTTTGGGGTTAGGGTTTACAGTAGTTCTTTGTTCAATACTTCGAATATGAAGGGTTGCACCACACCATATTCCCTAAACTCCTAAACTCTTAAACCCTAAACCCTAAACCCTAACCCTAAGCTGTAGGGTTTAGGCTTTGTGACCAGGAAGTTCTAGTATCGGTTGAGTAAGTGACTTTTAATTGATGTTTCAATGTGTTCAAATGGTTTAAGGTTTAACTTTTGAGGTTTAGATTTTAGATATCAGCGTTGATACTTAGGGTGTAAGACTAGGCTATTAACCCCAGGGTTCAAGAGTTTATGTTTTAGTGCTTAAACTTTAGTGTTTGGGGTTTAGGGTCAGTACTTAGAGTCTTGATTAACATTGCTCGTAACGTATATAACAATTCACATCTATTAATCCGGAAATATATATATATATATATATATATATATATATATATATATATATATATATATAATATATATATATATATATATATATATATATATATATATAGTAATATATATATATATATATATATATATTATATATATATATATACTATACACAATTACATGGGATAACCTGCAAAGATATTTGGGATAATCATAGTATAATAAGGTTAAGGTTCTTTGTTCAATTCTTCAAATATGAAGGTTTTCACTACACCTAACGCCATAAACTCTTAATCTCTTAAACTGTAAGCCCTAAGTCCTAATCCTAAATTCTAGGATTTAGACTTTTTGATCAATGGGTTCTAGCTAGTATCACTTAAGGGATTTTAATTGATATTTCAATGTATTTTAATGGTTTAGGGTTACACTTTTCAAGGTTTAGATTTTAAAGATAAGTATTCAATGCTTAGGGCTTAAAGTTTATGGTATTAATTGAAGGACTGAACAATTTAGCATCTAGGGTTTACTGTTTGGGGTTTAGGATTAGTAATACAGAGTTCAGCTTTGCTCATACTATATATAACAATTCATGAATGTAAATCAAAATATTTATATGACTACCCAAGTTAACATGTGAAGAGCCTAAGCATAATCATAGCATAATAAGTTTTGCATTTGGGTTTTAGAATTCTTCATTCAACGCTAGCTTCAAATACCATGATTTACACTGCACATTAAACCTTAAAATCCTAAACTTTTAAACCCTAAACCCTAAATTCTTAAATCCTAAAAGCAAAACCCTAAACTTGAAACACTAATTCCTAAGGCCTGAAGTACAAAACGCTAAACTCAAAATTCAAATATATTAAGATATCCTTTAAAAGTTACTCATGTGATACTAGAAAATGGTCTTGGGTTCAAATTTTTGTACTTTAATTTTTTTTTTTTTTGTTTCTCTACTTCTCTTTCCTTTTGGTTTTTAATTCATATAAAATAAGAAACTTTGTTCTATTTACGGAAAGACTTCTCAATTAAGATTAGCCCAAAAAAAGACACTTTCCATTTACAAATCACCTGAAAAAATAGGATATTTGAACAAACAACTGTGCTAGTTTATTTTTCTAAAGGAGGGCTGGTTTCTATTTATTTCTATTTAATTTATACATAAAATTTTAATGAATAAAATAAAATATTAAAATTGTAAACACCCTTTTTGTTTATAAGTATAATGAACTTTTTACTATTTTCCTTTTTTGTGTGTAGCTACAGTGCATGACAAAATAAAGAAAGACATTCATTTTGATGTTCTAAATTTGTAAAAAAATTGATAATGATAATCTTAGGTTATCCTAGGTAGTTATATATACACATCTAGGTTAACATGTGTAAATTTGTATATGCCACAAGCTACATTAATTAATACTCTAACTACTAATCCTAAACACTAAACCTAATGCTAAACCGTTAAATCGTAGGGTTTATACCCTAAACCCTAAATCTTAAATTGTTAAATTGACAATCACCTAAAATGCTTTCCATTTATTATTATTCACAATACTGTTTATGTATATAAGTGCACAATTTCTCTTATCATATTATTTAATTTAATTTTTGTAAAATATATTTAAGAGTCACTCGCCACTGTAATCCAAACAAAAATTTTTCATTTATATAAAATCAATGTAATTAAGTAAGAGTGTAATTTGGATATATATGTTAATTAACAAAGATAAAGATATATGTCCATGTTCTTTTGCCTTCTTAATTTAATTGTATACTAATTATAAGATTTTAGTTTGAAACAGGGCAATGAATTCTCCTAATACTATTATTGTAAAAAAAATTTACTTTAATAATTTTGTACTACATCAAATTTATAAATTGAGTACAAGACATTGTACACTTATATATCAAACAATGTATTGTAATTATTTTAGTTTATGGTCAATTTCCTAAATTTTGTATTCAATTCTATACAAAAAAACAAAAGGAAATGTTTGTATTTAGAGCCTATTCTATTCGTTGGAAAATATAGGTTGGTAAATGGGTGAAGTTGATTGAGATTGATTGAAGTGGGTATTTTTTTTGTTGTAGTAGGTTGAAATAGGTTAAATTAGGTTGAATTAGGTTGAAGTGAGTAGTTTTTTTACTAAAGTTGGTTGAAATAGGTTGAATTTTTTTTTGTGTGATGGATAGAAGTTGATTAAAAATAGTAGAAAGTAGATTAAAGTGAATTGAAATGGGTATTTTTTATTAAAATTGGTGAGTTGAATTGATGTGAATGATGTTAGTTGAGATGGATAAATTTGAATTTACGAAAGAAAAGAACAATGTCTTAATGCATATAAAATTAGACATAACAAGGAGTCAAACGCAAAAGTTGCAAAAAAGAGACACCGTGATGTGTGTCGTTATGCGGGAGAGAGGGGGAGGGGGGTGCAAGTAGCAGAGATAAGGAATAAGCAGCCAGACAAGATGCTTGTTGGTCGTTGGTTTTGTACAAAAAGTCTTCTGCAGTATTCACTGCTATACCTAATCCAAGACACAGATTTATCTAACTTACTATAACCGATATGAAGTTGATGCCATTCTTTTTTCTTTTTTTGCGAAAAGAAATAGTTTGATGAACATTAAGAATTTGGAAATAGCATCTACAAAGTACATTCAACCCAAATAATAAGTGCAAATCTTAATACACATCAAAATATAATCTCGCTCTATGACAGAAAAACTAACTTTATACTTACTGATGCATTTTCCACATGCTATTATAGACCTGTACGATGTACAGACTATCTTTTAAATTAAATTTTAATTTAACAGGTATAGAATTTTCATTTTATAAAATCATTTCTCTCATAAATATTTTATGAATATTAAGATAAAATATTGTCTGATTTACTTGATCATATAATTAGCAAAATTGATTTTTTCAATCAATGGAAACTTTAACTGGTGAATCACATTCTTCTTCCCTACGTCTAAAAGTCTCAAATTTCACTAACTTTAGTTGCAAAGAAAATTATCTAGGAATTAACACATTAAAAGTAGGTATTGATTCATAAAATAATCAGTACATAGCATGAGACAGTTATAATCATGTATTATTCACGTATAAAATAATTTTGCTAAGTTATAAGTGAAAAATATGTCTTCCTTTACATTAGACAACATCACCTTTGAAAATAATTAGATATCCAAATCTCTTTCAAAACAAAGTTATTTCCTCCTTTTGACTCCAACGTTTGTACATTATGCATCAACTTTTATAGATTATAAATTTTAAATCATAACGTATTTAATATCGAATATTCCCTAGATAACCCATAAAAAAAATATGAATCCAAAAATATAAAGTATAGTAAAGAACCTCAGGTTCGAAATGCCCTCTAATTAAAATTAAATTTTCTGAAGCTGATTACCCCCTTCTAAATCAATACACCATATTATCATCCCTCCTCTTAAAATCTCTGACTTCACAAATCAACCATCCTCCTACAAAATTCCATTATCGTGACTATCCTATTTGTCATTCTTAAACATCAAAAAATTAAAAATAAAGTTTAAAAAAATCCAAAACCTTGATAACATACAGCCAAAAAAGAGTTGCTAATAGTAATGAAAATCCAGCAAGTACAAAACTGAAATAAATAAATGAACTGAAGTAGAAGCAATCACACCATCACATGATGCTAGTAGATTTAATCCCAAGAACTAAAAGCAAAAGAAAAAGAAAGAGTTTTTCAGATGTTCTTCTAGTCTTTACACATCTCCATTACGTCATGAGTACTGCTTGTGTTTTCCCGTTTTCCTTGCACCTATGTATCACACAAATCCCCAAATAAATTAGCCAAAAAATTTTAAAAAATTCATGTAGTAAATAATTAAAGGGTCGCTATCAAAGAAAATTAGGGAAGAAGGAATATCAGAGAAGCAATTCTCAAAATAAATTGAAGAAATCAATTTCCTAGAGAGAAAGGGGGGGAGAGAGAGAGAGTGTGTGTGCTTTGATGAGAGAAAGAGACGTCCACAGAATCAACAAGCGAAAGTATCTAAAGCGCCCCGATATTCACATATCACATATAATCAAAAATATGGAGAGTAGGTAATTAACCCCCCTTTGTTTTGTTTTTAAAAATAAACAAAAATAAAGCAGTATTTTACTTGGAGATAGACAGCAGTTACAAACTATTTTTTTAAAAACTTTAAAATCATGGGTTTAGCTTTAATGATTTGATAATATTTGTGGCTAAGATTACATCAAGTCCCGCAAATCACTCTCGTGTTAGTATTTTATGGTTTTCCAAATATTGTTGTTAATATAGTGTAGAGAGATAGACATATTAGATATAAAATCGAAGATTTAGATTTAATACATGACAAATTTTTATGATTGACATTACATCAAATCATATAAATTACTCCCGTTGTAGCTAGCATTTTAGGTTTTTCTAAAGATTATAACTTTTTATTTTAAATGGTGGAATAGTTTTTTTTTTTAAGAATATAGAACTTAATTCCAATGATTGAAGCAGAGATATGTAATATTATGAACAATTAGAAATGGAACAAATTTAGATTGAAGAAAATTAAAAAAGACGAAAAAAGAAATTTTTTATTAGACCTTGATCAACAAAAGATCACTTCCATGCTATATTTGGATCCCCTTCAATTCAAAAAAAAAATCGAAAATCAAAAATCAAAATATAAACATTCAAATAGAAAAGACGAAAGGGATGAGCAAGAAAATTTTTAGATAGATTTCAATCAATGCAAACTTCTTCCTTGTTGTATTTTGATCCTATATGAATACCTATTTTTTTGATATATTTTGATCCCTATAAATTGAAAAAGATAATAAAAAGAAAAATGGGAGCATTTTAGAATTGGATATAAACATTAAACTTTTTAAAGAATTGTTGGTGGACCTTACAAAAATTGGTAAATTATTACGTACAACCGGGTGGACAACTCAATTGTCCACCCGGGCCCACCAACAGCAGTTTTAAGTCCCCTAACTGCTGAGCCCATACTCATTTTTATAAAACAAAAAATTCATACTCCTCAATGTTTTGAAATTGCGGTTTTCATTTTCCCCACTGTTCGATTACTTTTCGTTACTTCGATTGCTGTAGTGTTCAACAATTATTAAATGGCTGAGTTTGATCTTAACGTCGCGATTGATGTTCAACCTTCATCAAACGGAATTGTTCGTCAAATTTGATAGCGTTTTTTCAATCTCTATTTTTATTTTCGGGATTGGAAGTTGTGTTCGTTAATTTTGCATTTTGATAAGTTATTTTCGAGATTTTCAAATTGGATTGCATTCATTCCATGTAAATTTTGGTTTGTGACATACGAGAAACGATAGCTCACCATTATGAGTTATGTGCTCACTGAATATAGTCATTGGCTCACTAGCAGTATACATTTAGCTTACTATAAAAAATATATTACCCTTTGCTACAGAGCAGTTTTTTGCTCACTAAAAGAAACGTTTGACTCATTAGGATTGGCCTGCGTGCTCACCGATGTTGCATTATAACTCACCACAAATGTTATAGTTGTTTTTTCAAATGATATTTTCATTATTGCTATGTAAATATGAGAAACAACCACCAATATGAGTTAGTCGTTGGCTCACTAAAGAAATACATTTAGTTCGCTTGTATTTAGCTTGTGTTCGTTAATTTTGCGTTTTGATGAGTTAATTTCGAGATTTTCGAACTGGATTACATTCATTCCATGTAAATTCTAGTTTGTGACGTACGAGAAATTATAACTCACCATTATGAGTTATGTGCTCACTAAATATAGTCGTTGGCTCACTAGCAGTATACATTTAGCTCACTATAAAAAAATATATTGTCCTGTACTACAGAGCAATTTTTTGCTCAAAAAAAGAAACATTTGGCTTACTAGGATTGACATGCGTGCTCACCAATATTGCATTATAGCTCACCACAAATGTTATGGTTGTTTTTCCAGATGATATTTTCATTGTTGCTATGTACATATGAGAAACAACATCTCACCAATATGACTTATATGTTCACTAAATATAGTCGTTGGTTCACTAAAGAAATACATTTAGCTTACTTGTATTGAGCTTGTATTCAGCAATCATAAATCAGTTCTCTGCTCACCAAATGTAATTAATATAATTAATCTTGTGCCTAACAGGAAAAATAATAGCTCACTATCAGTATAGTTCACTATAAAAAATCTGTTGTCTTGCACTACATTTTATACCTCACCAAATATCTATTATGGCTTACTAAATAAATGGCGTAGCTCACTAAAAAGAATAGTATAGATAGCCAGTAAAGAATATTGTGAAGTTCTTGAGTTATTTTATAACTCAATCATTTTTTACTATGACATAAGGGTGTTTGTATTATATTTTGTGAGTATAATAGAAATATAGTGAATTAATTAAATATAGTCCAACTCACTAAATATATGCCATAGCTTACTAAATATATGCCATACCTCACTAAAAAAATGTAGACAAGTAGAATATAGTTTATTGAGTTTCAGATGAACAATAACATTTTTTTTAGTACAATAGCACATTTAATAAGTTATATAGTATTTTTACTAAGTGAAACTTCGGTACATAAGATACATTAGTTTCGGTATGTCTGCTTACTAAAAGTACGTATTACCTCACCAAAACTATTTCTCAGCTCACTAAAATATTTTAGTAAGCTACACATTATTTTTAGTGAGCGAAACAGTATACACAACAGCATATTTTAGTGAGCTATAGGATAATTTTAGTGAGCCGAAATCTGACAGTTTTCTTTACGGGCCCGGTTGTACAATTGTATTTGTACAATTGGATGGACGATATAACAACTGATAAAAATTGTATTTTGAGAGAGAGAAAGAGTGAAAATATTGAAAGGGACATTTTTTTGGAAATAATGTGTAAATGTAAAGTAATAGTGTCAATTAAGTTAAAATGATGTAAAGCAATAATGTCAATTAAGTTAAAATAGTCAATAGATTGAGAAGGGGGAGTAACGTGGGTTTATGGCAGTTGGAGGGGAGGGGGAAAGATCAATGAAGAATATGTTTAGTTTTGTATGGTTGTGATTAAAAATATATTTAATTATGGTATCTACTACAAAATAATAACAAAATCTTTCAAACGACAAAGGTATAGAACAATGTCAACGTGTATGTGCAACGATCCTTACCATAATTTTCATTCTTTTTTTATAATTTTCCTTTAATGTTTATAGTTCCTTCTAAATGATTAATGATTATTTCTTTTTTTTCTTTTATAAGAATTAGTTACTTTGATATGGAATGGTTGTGATCAAGAGTGAGAATTAATCTATGGCCCAAAAATTTTAATTTTTCATAATTCAAGAAAATTCACGTCAACATAACATTACTTTTATGTAATAGTATAAATCAATGTCTCTTGATATAGTACAAGAAAGAAATCTGCAGATATGTTGTAATTTCTTATTGTGAATGGATTTGATAAAAATGTCAAATTAAAGGAAAAGAAAATTAAGTCCTGAGCTCTTAATTAAAAACCATGATTAAATATAATTGTATCCTATAACAATATTTAGTAAATGTGCAATGCCCTAATTTTTTTAAATTTTATTATAAGCAAATATAAGAGAAGTAGAATCGTACAATATATCTTCAATTTTTTTAATAAATACTAAGACATTACCCATGTCTACGAGGACCCACTGGTATAAATATGGCTCTGCCACTGCTGTCGACTGAAGCAGTCAAGGACCTCTCCTCCCTATTCATGAGGTTATCAAGTCAGCTGTTGGGCCTGAGGCAATTTATTGTTGGGGTTTCTACAACGAGTGATTTGGTTCTTAAGAGTCTGACTTTTCTGTTGATGATGAGGATATAAGGTGACTGATGCGTGCATGCAACGGAAGTTGGTTGATTGTCCAAGTTAATTGAGATATGCCCTGTCCAAATGTGTGGCTCTTTTTTCTTTAATAGGGCGGCGGATAAATATTGGATCGATTCTTGCGTGAATAGACCACAGGTTCTTTTGACTTTGGCTGTTTGAGCCACAAGTCTAAACGAGCTGAAGGTCGAGCTCGGTCTGTTTGTCATTGCCTTACCGCAAGCTTGGTTTGGGTCATTTGCGTACGAGTTGATTCAAGCTTGGCTTAGCTCAAGCTCAATGTTAGTGTCAACCGAGTGGAATCTAAGTCACCAAAAAGCTAAACCAATCAAGTATGTAATCGCAAAATTACAGTTTGTTCTTGGTACAAGCTTGGTCACAATATTGTTATTGGCGACTAATTTAATTCGACGCTAACAGTGAGATTTCTTGTAGTGCAAGGAATGTTGCGTTTATGGAAGTTTGGGTAATTGAACTTATGGTGGCATGATGCCACCCTTCCATTGCATTTCAAACACAGATTTTGCAAGCAAAATTGCAAACTATGGTTATTAAAATTTTGATTTGGATCACATGTTCCTACAATTTTAGTATTTTACAACCCTACAGTCCTTCGTTGATACAACTCTTACTGGAATCTTAAAATTATTGGGATCTTATGATCCTAGCTTTCTTCAAACAATATATGCAGGATCGTAATATGATTCTATGATTTGATTCATGATTCTAGATGAATTTTATAATATTCTCATATATAATCACATTCAAGAATTAGGACAACGATATAGATTTTGTGTCAAATTTTTCTACAAAGTATAGTTACTTGCCTTTTTATTTTCTTTATGGATGTTTATTAATTTTTTATTCTCCAAAAAAATTTACACCATTCCTAACAGAAAGTAGAATATTACGATTCTTGCTCTGATTCTACAATTTAGATTCTGAGAACCTCCAAATCGATTCTAACTAAAATCTCGATTTGAACGACCTTGTTGCGAACTCTTCAGAGGAAGGGGAAAAAGCTAAGGAATACTACTTAAGCAAATTGTTACACGTTGCATCTTTTTTCCAATAGTTTAAGTCCCACGGGCTTAGTGTGAATTAAACTAGGTAACCATCTAAGAGGCAAGCTGATAAATCTCTAATTTTGCTATTTTGGTTCTTTGATTTCATCACTCTTCCTTATATATTTCCTCAATTCAATGACTAATTTGATCGTTTTTACTCCTCTTTGCTTGTAATTGTCTTATTTGGACTAATTCTCCTTTTTGTACGTATTTTGGTCTTAATTGAAAGGAATACGCATTCATTGACCCATAGATGTGCAAGGGGTGATATTTTAGGAAGAGAAAAGGTTTGAGGAGTTGGCAGAAAGGCAAGGAACCAAGAAGTGGAGCTGAAAGATTTTGCACAACCATCCGTGCATGCATGCATAGCTGTGCATGATCATTGAAAAGTTAAAGAAACACATGGCTAACTGTGGGAAACCAGCATGGTCGTGCGTGCAAGGCAGAACTTCCTACAGTTTTGCATGACCAGCCGTGCTCTGTTTGCACAACCATACGTTTTGAGCCTCGAGGTACGTTTTGAGCCCCGAGGTTCTGCACGACTGACCATGCATAGAAGCACGATCGTGTTTCCCTGCGATTTAGCCGACTTTAATTCTATTTTTAATAGTTGCATTTTGGGATGATGAAAGGGGAAGTTTTTCAGCACCTTTTGAAACTCTTTTCCTCTCAGTTTTCTTGAAGTTAGGTGTTAGACTTTAGCATAGAGATACTTTGCAAAATCGAAGGTTATTATTGTTCGATTCAATATTTTTGTTTCATTCAGATTTGCAGTTCCTAAGTTCGTTTTCTGGAATCTCTCTCTCTCTCTCTCTCTTGATTAATTGCTTTAGTTTCTTCATAGTTGTTAGGATGATGTTTGCTTATTGTTGTGTTGAAAATTTCATTATGTTTAGTGGATAATCTCCTAACTTGGGTTAGGATTAAAGCCAATTATGTCTAGTTGAATCGTGAATTCGCCCCAATCTGAATTTTTTCATGCTTGTAATTTATGAACTGTATTTCACTCACCATGTGTTTGATAAATTACTTGGAAGAGCGTTCATCTTTATTTATTACAGTTTAGGGGAACGTTGAAGGATGAAACATTTACCTAGGTTGACTTACTAGACGATAAAGACGGGACTATTCTATTTCGCGTTTAGATACAGCTAATAGATGTAAGGAAATGTAAGGAGTTGTAAGGAACTGTAAGAAGATATAAGGAGATGTAAGAAACTGAAAGAAGATGTAAGGAGCTGTAAGGAGATGTAATGAGTTGTAAGGAGCTGTAAGAATAGATGTAATGAGTTGTTGAATGTTATAGAAAATATATATAGGATGTAAGAAGATATAAAAAGATATAAGGAGATATAAGAAGATATAAGGATTATGTTAAGGATGTAAGGAGTTGTAAGGAGATGTAAGACGTTGTAAGGAGATGTAAGCTCTTAACTAAATCCTAAAAACGCGAAATAGAATAGGGCCGACAAAGATTTTCCACACCAATTCCAATTGGGTCATTTCACTCACAATCCTAATAACCAACAAGGCATCTTTCTATCATTGTTTTAAGAACTCACCTCAAATGGCTCAATCATTACCAAGTTTTGTGTCTAGATATTACAAATTTTACGGACTAAGCTTTCTTGAAGATCTCTAGATCTTGGGATATATATACACACACACATACATATATATGTATGTATATATATGTGTGTGTGTATACGTGCGTGCACACAGACACACACACATATATATATACACACGCATATATGTATATATATGAAATACGTACATACATACATATATACATACATATGTGTGCATGTGTTTGTACATATGTACATACACATACACATATATATAAGGTTAATGTATATCATCTATTTGAGAATGAGTACTCCTATTTATTGTGTATTTTTATTTTTTCCATATGTGTTCATCATATCGATAATAAGTCTAATTCAAAATCAACAAGACAATAAAAACAAGAAAAATATTGTATTCAAATTTAAAATTTGAACCAAAAATTTACAATCATATCTAATTTTTTCAGATCTAACAAACTTCCAAGTCAGGTCTCTTCCATCCAATTCCCTGTACTTTTATTCAATGGCGTCACCATACGTTACATCAGTTATTACACCTATAAATGACGGTTGTTGGCAGAAAACGGCCGCCAGTTGGACGCGTCGTCACAGTCGTCCAGCCTCCGTCGTTATCGTGACTGAACTCAGCGCATGTCATCGGTTATTTTTAGGAAAACTTACCAACAAGTGTTGCTTTTACTTTTATATTTCTGAGGGAAGTTTTCCTAGAGAGACTTGTCACTGAATAATGTGCAGATATCACTTCTGATTGGCAGAGGACACGCTGATTGATGGTGCCACAACTTACTGAAGGCGTCCTCAATAATAATAATAATAATAACAATAATAATAATAGGTAATTATTATTATTATTCTAAATAGTATTTTAGTAATATTATTCTTTCTAATGATATTAATATTAGTGACATTATTATTTTTAAGTTCAATTTTTAATGCTAAATTATTATTTTAAATTTTAGTAATGATTTATTTTATGTATTGTTCCTATACTATTATTATTGTTGTTATTATTATGATTATTATTGTTATTATTGTTATTTTCTATTTTATGTATTGTTGTTACTATTATTATTATTATTATTATTATTATTAGATTTCTAATATCATTAATATTAATGTTATTATTAGTACAACAATATCATCATTAATTTTCTTTTTGTTATTAATATTAACAACACCACCACCACCACCAACAACAATAATAATAATAATAACAATAATAATAATAATAGCCATTATTATCATTATTATTATTATTATTTATTGTTTTTATTGTTTTTATTAAAGAATTGATATCGCCTCACTCACACACACGCACCTAATTTAATATAAAACTTATAAAAATATATTTTATGATCGTCATCTATTAGGTTTTAACCCTATAATTGATGTCTCAAGACTTAAGATTTCTGGATAGGGCTTATGGTTCAGGGCGCATGTATGTGTCACGCACACGTGTACCTGTATGTGTCTACACCCAAAAAAAATATTTAGTTAATATAAGTATATGCAAACATATATATTACAGGGTATGGGCCCCTTGGTTTGTAACCTATGATAGATGTGCCAAGGTTTAGGGTTTCGGGCTTTTGTTTAGGGTTTACAGCTAAGGTTTTGGTGTTCAGAGCTCTACTTTATAATTTACGTTGACTACTTAGGAATTTTGGTTGTACATTTTAGATTTTAGGATTTCATTAATCTTTAGTATAAGCAATTTGAGATATTATAACATATTTTAAGCCATTAACATTTACCTCAAATGATAAACCTTAAACCCTAAAGTTGGGACACTAAATCCCAAACCATAAATCATAAACTCTAAATATTTCCATATAACCATACTTCATCTTCATTTTAAAAAAATATAGACATAGAACATCTAAACATGATATTAAAGTGGGAAGGAATGTTGTATGAGTATTTATTTGAATGCCTTTTAGATTAGAGTATAGATTTTTTCAGTTATCGTATGCATCCCTACATTGTCACTTATAAATTAGAATCAAGCAGGAATTTCTTGAAATGTGGGTGTTGAATGGTCATAAAATGACTTTTGAGGTAATAGTAACTATCAATATCTTAAACTATTTCTGAAATTATATACAGTTAACCTGGGTTAATAACTTATACTAACCTAAGTTACTATTTAGACTAACCCGGGTTAGCAATTTGTACTTCATTTTAAGTGAGTGTTGGAAATCAAGAACATTATCTGTGGGCTATTTTTATCGAATGATTGAGCAATAGTGTAACCTTAAGAACAATATAGTTCATTGTGCCCATGTACATGGGAACACACCACATATTGATATCCATCACCTACACAAAATTTCTAACTTACAAGATAACAACATTTACATTTTTCAATCACTCTAATTCAACCAAAAGAAAAGGGAAGAAACCAGAAACAAAATACAAGTAGTCCATCAACAATATGAAATTTTTTTTTGGGACAAAATACAATTAAAATGTTAAATTTTGTTTAAAGCAAGAATGATGGTATTTTCATAAGCTTAGATAAAAATAATTTAAAAAATAAACCAAATAAAGTCAGAAAATTTAAAAAATTAATTTCTTTTTTTGAAATACAGAAACTAAAAGTAATAAAAATGACAATTTTGGGTAATAAACTAGCAAATGGAAAATTTAATTGAATCATAAAATTATAAATAGAGGCGTTATTATAGACCTTACATTTAAAATTCTAAATTTTATTTTGCCATACAATAATTGACCATGTAATATTAACACTTTCTTTTTATTAAATGTAATTGATTTTAAATTATTGTGTTCGATATTAATGTTTTGGGTGATATGAAAACAGTGTCTAAGAAAAGTAGAAATAGAGGGAGAATGACTGATTTTAATTATTAGTTACGAATGTCATGGCAATGAAGCTGGCCTTTTTCCTACGATGGAGTTAGTTTTGTAGGGGAAGACGAGAGAGAGAAAGATGAGAGGGAAGGAGGGAATCTATTGCCACGTACAACAAGCAGCAAGAAGAGAGGGCCAACTAAGTAAATGATCAAGGACAGGACGTAGCCAACTCAGAAGCACTCCCTGCAACCCCCGTCTCCAAAACATCCGATTACGGCCAATGAACAATAATATTAAAAATGAAGCAACACCTGTTGGTAACTTTCCCTTATTCTTACCAACAAAAACAATACTGTTGATTCTTTTTTATTTTTTATTATTAAAATTTCTCATTTTTAGGATGATATTTTTCATCTAATTATATCACATCGTATCAATATAAATTTAGTATTTATTTTCTTAGTGTATTTGGAGTAGTTGTTTTATTAACAGTAAGCCGAAGGACTGATTGGCAAAGTTACTAGATGTCGAGCCTTAATATTAAACATTGTCATATTTTGGTTGGTACGTATTATTGACGGCATGGTAGAAAAATAATTGTGTAAAACTGTCCTTGACGGTTCTAAATGTAATGTCATTGATGTATGTTATTAGAAAACATAGGTTAGGTCGAAACTTAAGCCATCTTTGATTTGCTTATAAAGCTCCTTACTAAGTCAAGACACTAATAAGTTACTTTTTAATGTCCAACAACATATCATTTCAGGTAGCATTTAACGTTTCAAGTAGCAAATTTATGTTTAGAAATTATATCGTTTGAAAAGTAGCTTTCACATTCTTCGGTCAAAAAAATACTCATTGAAAATTTTATCTTTAGAAATTATCTACATTTGTTTATGTCAATTTATATTAATCATCTAACCTAACAGCTAAATTTACCAAACACATTTTCTTTAATTGCTCATTGAAATAGGTATCTACTAACAGTTAAATTGGAACACTTATCCGCTCCCGAAGCAGTTATCTGCTATCTAACCAGCTAATTTTTACCAAAAAAAGCCTACGTCTAGACTTAAGTCATCTTTGATTTGCTCATAAGGGTTTTCGTTCTACTAGTACCAAACATGCAAACATTTCTAAGCGTGTTTAGCAAAATCTATCCTATCAAACTCTTTCTCATGAAACTCATCACTTGACTAAAGAGTTCTACCTCCCTTATAGACCAACAATAACTGGATTTCGATTAAATGGAGATTTAAAGGTTAAAAAAGATTCATAAAAATTAAACACATCACTTGTCTTCAGATCTGAAGACAATGCTTATCTTGTTAGGGTTATCGTGTCAATTTGATCTTAATTATGTTCATAATGCAATCACTGGTCCTGCTTTGTATGAATCTTAGACAACGGTGGAACTTATTGTATAAAACTAGTATAAAACCTAACAAACGAATCATTCGATTTAGATATTGATAAGATTAAACTTGAGTTATGTCACATTTTGGATTAAACGACATTTTGGGTCGGGTCGATGAGGATCGCATGGCTTTCAATTTGAATCGACTTCAGATCAACAAATGTTTGGTTCAATAAACTGGTCATGAAATTTAAAAAAAAACCCTTTGTGGGAAATTTCGGGTCAAATATAGTCTGATTTAGGTGAATTCAAATTTCAGATTTACTTTCGAGTGAGCCTGTTTTGGACGTTGGGTTGGGTATAGGTTCAGATTGCTCGGTTCAAGTTTCAGATGTTGGTCAATATTGCACAAAAATTTACAATTATTAAACAAGTTATTTTCCCATCAGTAATAGCCAAAATTGGAAAAATAGTACAACTATCAAACAAGCTAAGATAAATTAACTATATTCTATTTCGCATTTTTGAGAATTTAGCTAAAATCTTACATCTTCTTACAGCTTCTTACATCTCTTTACAGCTCCTTACATCCTTAGCATAATCCTTACATCTTCTTACATCTTTTTACATCTACTTACATCTTCTTACATCTTTTTACATCTTCTTACATCCCATATAGATTTCTATGACATTCATTGATTTTAATTACAAAAATATGTATACTTTTTTTAATTATGCTACCAATATATAAAATTTGTAAATATCTTATGAATACAATATTTATATAAACATGAAAACATAATATAATGATATAAATTATATTTGAGTTTCAACATGAATAATATACGTTATTATAGATGAAATAAGTGACCATACTTTTAAAATTATAATACAAAGTTTTTGTTCATATTTAAATCTGAAGCATATATGAAAACTGTCAAACTATATGCAATGAAAGCATTACAGATATTTAATCTCTAAGTTTATCCATGTTAATTTTGTTGCTATTATTATAAAATTGAACATTTAGTGGTCGTTCCAAATTTGGTTCCCTTGCAGAAATTGATATGCACTTGTTATATAGAATAATAAAATTGTGCAGAGTACAACAAGAAATAATTATCTGAAGTTATTGCTCCTTTCTCATTTGTGATTAAATATATTTTATTGTTATGTAACTAACTTAGTTAATGGTTTATTTTCAATAAGTTTGTTATTTTAATATTATTATTTCTCATCCAAAACGTTCTTTGTAAAACAAACATATTTCATTTCAATTATACTAAGAAATATTTTGTTTACTGATGGTATCAAATTTTAGTCGTATATATGACTAATATATTATAATTGTCACAAATTATACTATATAACTTTTCAATGATTAAACAACTACTTACATCTATCCTTACATCTTTTTACAGCTCCTTACAGTTTCTTACAACTCCTTATTTTTTTTTTTTACAATTTACAGTCGTATCTTATCGCGAAATAGAACAGGCGCTAAAATTAAATACAAGTACAGACTAAAGTTAGGTGAGCTAGGTTACAGATTTTAGCTGTTAGAACAAAAAAAATCATTCATGGGTGTTTGATCATTAGCCTTTTTTGGGGGGGGGTGATTCTTGTGATCAAAAGCTAAGCAAGGGTTCTCTTATTTAAATCTTAATAGCTTTTAGATTAGATTAGTGCGCAAGATGAAGAAAAACTTTAATAACGACATCTACTAAAGGATATTCACTTGAGGGTATGTTTGAGGAAAGTCATTTTTAAATTTTTAACTATCAATTAAAATTTTTAATTGGCATAGTTTTTAAAAAGTAGTATTAGAACTGGATTTGTTGGACAAAGTCTTAATGGGGCAAGTTCACCTCCAATCTTCTCAATTTTCCACCACTATGGCCCTGTTTGACAAATAACTATTAGTTGTTTGAATTAGTTGTTTGTATTAGCTAGTTGAATCGGCTGTTCTTAGAAAAAGTAATCAGTAAAATTAGTTATTTCTGAAAAAGTTATTTGTTAAAATTTCATTTATGCCATTTCTCTACATTAAGTTTTAGTTGAACATGATTTTTATTTATTGGTCACCTTATTTAATTTTCAAAATAATTAAATTTATGTCATATGTAAAAGTTAATATAATCCTTGGAATCTTATTTGCTTACTAATTGATTGTAGTTGTGGCTCATGGGTGGGTTTTTTTTGGGGGGGGGTGTAAGGTTGAAGATGAGATTGCGTAAATAGAAAAAATCAGGGTTTTACCATGGACATGCTTTGTAATTTTACTAAAATCTTGGACAATTTTATCATTTATATAAACAGCTATTTACAAAAAAAGGTACTTATCTTAACTTTTTATAATTTGACCTTTTGAATTAGAACAACTATTATAAAGAACTACTTACGGAATGCTAAATTTATTTTTTTAACCAGATCAAAGTAGTTAAAACCCTCCAAAAAAAATATTTTGCATCAAAAAACTAATGAAAAAAACCAACAGCCACACCTCTTACATGCACATTGGTCTCCAAGTGAATTTGTACGAATTAATAAATGCTTTGTGTACTTTCAAATTTCATCTACATTTGTTACTCGACTCCTTTCGTTGTAATCATGTTCGTACCTGTCCAGAGGTTTGCTTTATCTATAGTTTGGTTTTATTCATCTATCTCCTATATAAATGCAAGGGGGGTTGATATGCCAGGACCATGCACTTCGCATTAAGAAGGGTTTGTGCTGCTCTAAAAAAGGAGCTACTCAAGTCCCTCCCCCTTTAGTTCTTTCTAAAAGAAGGAAACATGTGGAAGTTGAAGATTGCAGAAGGGAAGGGTGACCCATGGCTAGTCACTGTGAATGATCACGTTGGTCGGCAGCATTGGGAGTTTGATCCCGAGGCTGGTACGCCGGAGGAGCGGGCCGAGGTAGACAAGGCGAGGGAAGAGTACAAAAGGAACCGATTCAAAAGGAAACAAAGTGCTGACCTTCTTATGAGAATGCAGGTTGTTTCTTTTTTTCTTTGGTTGCATAGCAGAAGTATGTGTAGGGATAAAAATAATAAGTTTTAGGGATGTGTCAAACCGGTTAACCGGAACTTTTCGCTAACCGAAACTCAGATTAACTAGTTTTTCTCACCATGATTATTGTTCTTAGCTCTATATATGCAACCAATTTTCGGTTAACCGAAAATTTTGGTTCATCCAAAACCTAAACTGTAACCTAGCCAAAAAGACGGTTAATTGGTTTTTAATTCGGTTAGACTGTTTACAAATAATTTAAAAATATACTTCTTACCTAAATTTTTGGTGTTTTTTTAAAATTTGTTTTTAAATTAAATTTGGTTACCATTCGCAAATAATTAAAAAAGTGTATTTTCTTACCTAAATTTTTCATTTTCTATGTTTAAATTTTTTTAAAAAGATTTTGTTTTGGTTCTGTTAATGGTTAACCGAATTTTCTACCATTTGCACTGTAGCCAAACCGAAAACTGAAAAAAATTTCGGTTCGATTAACATAGCCAATTTTTTCTAAAATTTATTCGGTTAACCGATTTTTTTACTCAGTTTTTTTGGGTTTTTTCAGTTAGGTTTTCAGTTTCTTTCTTTTTTTTTCTGCAAACCCCTAGCTAAGATACAAATAGGTGTAGAGATGGAAGCCTCGTGGATAATTTTTCAATTCGAACATTGTCCGTATTTTTGAGACAAAATTGAAAAACAGTGAGCAAAAAAGCTGCAAAGGACCCCTTCGTTTTTTTGGGGGGGATTCAAACCGAGTTACACCGGCAATAGTTATATGAATACAAAAATATGCTCAACGTAATTTATTGGCCTAAATAATTGGGCAAAATTTTTCTTCTTCTTTTTTTTTTTTTTTTTGGTTTAGATGTGCAACAAATGATAGTATAATACAATTACAATACAATTTTTAAAATCAAAGCTGAGATCTAATGTATTCAAGAAATTAATTTTAACTACTAAATTAAGCCCTTGTTGGCTGAAAAAAATAATTTTTTTTTTTTTTTCAGTTGAGGAGAGAGAACCCAAGTGGGCCAATACCCCCACCAATCAAATTGGAGGAGGGCGCAGAGATCACTCAAGAAGCAGTCACCACAACACTCATAAGGGCCGTCACCTTCTTTAGCACACTCCAAGCCCACGACGGTCATTGGCCCGGCGAATGCACCGGCGGCTTATTCTTCCTTCCTCCTCTTGTAAGTTTTATTTATTCTACAAAAAAACAAAATGGTAAATATCTTATTATAAGGCACTTGTGTCTAAAAATTATATTCTTCTGCATTAAATTTTGAAAAATGATATTGTTGAACAGCGAAAGGATATTAGAACTTATAAATTGTATAAAATAAAACTATCTTTTTATCCATATTTTCTAATAACTATAAAATTGCACATATGATATGTTTTCGTGAATACGGTTGATCCAATTAGGGTCTAATTTTATATCAGTTGGTGCAAAAACCAAATAATAGAGTTTTATAATTCTTAATTAATCTTAACTATTAAACATTTGGTGATTTTAGTTAAGATATAACACGTAAGAGATATTTTACTACAAGACATATATCATCACCTTCTAGGTAAGATACCAATTCGACTCGAGGGGGACGCGAATGTTGTGTTTTGTGCACAAAGCTTTGAGGTTGGGGTTGGGTTCCTGGGCTGCGTGCCTGGGCTTTGGTATCCCTTACCCCTTAATCTGTCACGACCGACTGGGTACCTCTGAGATAGAGATCCAGCAGGTTACGCCCGCTTCCAACAAAAAAAAGGTAAAATACCAATTCTTCAATATGAAGAAGGTAGGCAATGACTTGATGCATATTCATTTGATCAAATGTGCTAGCCTCATTTAAATCACACCAACATCGAGACATAGACTTAATAAATTGTTTGTTCAATTTGAATGTGGGTTGGATTAAGACCACTTCTAATGATGAGCTAATTTTTTGACTCATTAGTGAGGATCTACTTCGGTCACATCAGCTTGTGAGCTAATTTTTCAACACACAATCATCTATCCCTTCAAGGCTCACAACTATATTCTAATTTCTTATTTGACTCCAGCTATTACAAGTTGATTAAATAAAAACTACACGTGAATAGTCAACACCTATATGACGGAGCCTAGTCCTTCATGCAAAATGAGCCAAACATGAATAGTCAACACGTATATGATGGACCCTATTCCATTATGTAAAATGAGCACACAGCTTTGTCAACTATACACACACACACACACACACACACACTATATATATATATATATATATATATATATATATATATATATATATATATGCATGCCTTTTCGTTTTTTTTCTTTGTTTGGTTTCACATTTTTTGTTTAAGTTTATAAGATAACTAGGGTAGATCCCATGCTTCACATGATCATGAGTTAACATACATTTTGAAAATTTATTAAAAATATAAATAACTAAAAAACTTTGTTTACTTGAAGCCATTTAATCTTCTTATTAAAAAAAAAAAAAAAAGCTGACAACATGTTAGTAAAAGATTGAAATATGATAACTTAACAAACAAGGGAGGAAAAAAAATTTAGTTCCACTACTTAATTAGAAATAATAATCAATTAAAATTTTACGAAAGAACAATAGAGATATTTGTTCCATTTTTAAAATATAAGAAAAATCTTTTCTTTTTTTAATTCAGAATAAAATTGCTTTACATACAATTTGATTTTTTCATTTCAATTCAACATTGTTAATGACCTTACAATGCACTGTATTAGATTAAAAGTCAATATACTAATTAGTAAGTCTTGAATTGTGAATTAACTTTATTACATAAAAGAAAACCAATGATAATTGCATGATTTAGTATATTATATTGATGAATAAATATTGAATTTAATAATATGGCTAAGATCATTTATTGCTGTCACAAAATCATATTTTTTATTTAAAAATTAAGCGACCAATGGTAACATGATAAATGTTCTCATCATGTTAACTCATTCAGTTTTATATTATATATACGATATATGATATATGATATGATAAGAGTATGAGCAATGCACCACGTAAAATTGATGTTGTAGGTTTTTTGGCAAAATTGAGGAAAAAAAAATGGATTTTGGTGTGTTTATTTGCTCTGTGGCATTTTGAAGCAATAGTAAGAGGTCATATTCAAACCTTGTTCACGTTCAATTAGTTTGTTCAAGTTTTTTTTAAAAAAAAAATAAATATAACACTATATTTTGGAAATACATGCCTATGTAAAAAAGACCAAAAAAAAATCAAACAATTAAAAATATATAAGAAGAGTTGTCAGAGTGCTCATCTGTCATCCCTGTAAATGTTCATTTAGGAGCTAAATAGATATTCATTTATCATAAAATAGCAAACAACAATACTACATTTCCTTAAAATAAATAAAATGTAAAATAAATAATAATAATAAGAAGAAGATACCAATAAAGTACTTGGAGGCTGGGTGCAAACAAAATATTAGATAAAAGTCTCTTTCATTTTCAAAACCAGGCCGGCAAAATTAGGCCATATCCTTGTTAATAATTATCCTCTAACAATATAGTTAAGTAACATACTGTGAGATATACATAAAAATGTCAAAATGTTCATGTGTACACCATTTGAATACTCACTATGAAAATGCTCATTTGAACTCTATATAAATTCTCATTTGAATCGACTAATATGTACGAGCCATATTGTTATATAGATCCCAATCTATGGTACAATTGACCTAAGTTTAAGCCTAAAAGACATCATTTTGATCTCTTACTTATCTAAATATTGAAAAGAGGGAGAGGGGGAGACTCTTTTTCTATAAAAGTGAAACCATGGGTGACTCTTTTCGGAATGATTTCCTGAGACAAACTTATAATTGATGTATTCAGTTTCTTGCCAAGAAAATTTCGAATCTAAAAAGAAAAACCTAGTAAATTTCATGCAATGATAATAACAACAGAAAATTTTAGATTCAATAGTGTTTTGTTTTTTAAAAAGAAAACACAATGATTTCATAATGACATGTACAATGAAAGTCGTAAATGAACAATATAGATATAAAATATAAATAAAAAATTCAACTTTCAAATAATTAATGTCAACCTTGCTGATGTTCAGCTTTGGAATTATGACAATCTTGTCATAAATAATCTTTGATGACTTTGTATCTTTACTTTTGAACGAGGATTTCACAATCCTACTATAGTGATTTGAAAATCAATATTCATCTAATGGGCATATTCTTTTCGACTTATGAGAAGTACTTATTGATACTTATTGCTGAAACATGCTGAAATCTGACAATCATTGAAGAAAATATTAGTAGGTATTTTCAATAAGTGCTTGACAATGCTAAATTGTGATAAATCATGTTAAATTGTGCTGAATTGTATTGAAATATATTAAATACTTAGGATAAGTACTTAATATAAGTCTAAAAGAACATAGCATTGACAAAATTGTAAAATAAAACTCTTACATATAAAAGATAGACTTTATGAAAAAAAAAAAAATATTAAACTATCAATTGACATAAAAATTAATCAAAATAAGACTTATCATCGACAAAAGCATTAATGGCAGCCCCTTTAAAGGGGTGGAGCCAAGAGTGCTTTAATAGCCAATTCATGTGCATTTTCTCATTTTACTTTTATCAGCCTTTCTAATTATACAGGATACAACAGAACTCAAATGGTGTTGATGATAATATAGAGAGCACTTTCACCTTCCTATGCCTCCTATTTGCCAATTTTGCATATCTTGTGTCATTAGTCTATATCTATTATAAATTAAAAATTAGAGGGATTCGATGTATATTGGCTGTTGCTGACAAAATTGATTCGATATTTGAAATTCGAACTACGAATCTAACTTAATAATTGAAATATGCTCATCTGAAAATAGATTCAAAATTAAAATTGATTCGAATTGAATCATGTTTAACATGAAATTTTCAATAAAGTTGCTTCTTTTTTGTATGAGAAGCTTATTCGATTAAATATCAGTTGACCCAAAATCAACCTGATCACAAATATTTGAATCAAATTCAAATATCGATTGACCCAAAATATCATCCTACTAAAACTTAACTCAAATCATGTCCAAATCAAAGATCCCAATTTGCCACGTCTAGATGTAGCAAGTAAAGCATGCCATCGACTTCAGCCATGTATATTCAATAAGCCAACAATGACACAACAATGACATGATATGTCTGTTAGCTTATCTGTTTAGTTTTTTAAAAAAACTTTAGTGTATGTGTTAAACTATTTAAAAAAATCAAGTTTGATTGGGATGGTCAAGCATCTCAGAATCCAACCCAATCTATTGGTCACGGGGAATTAAATTTGTTCCCTTTTCTTAACAACTACTAGATCGTGATCAACTCATCCCACTTTATTAATAAGTTGGTCTTATAGTTTTATTCTATTATTTATTAGACATGATTTTTTCTTTTCTTATGAAAAAATATTTACATTATTTTCAAATGGACCATGAATTTTTTCTACTGTGCTTGCCGCTTAATGATAACCACCATAGTGGAATCAATTAAGATTATTGATTATTATCTATAATCTCAGTCTTATGTTAATCTAAATTAGCATTTTTAGTTAAAATGATTCTATAAAATAAGAATTAATTAAATATAGTTTACTGTGGACCTTATTTTTCTACTTAGATAAACCTGTTCTAGTTGTAATATGAGTCACTAGTAACCAATATGTTTCAACAATTAACAATGTAAGCAATTTTTTAAAAGGTATATTTTTTTACAATGGTGGTAACATCGGTAAAGTAAAATAAATAAAACAATCTACTTGAACAAATAATCAAAAACAAGTAAAATATATATCAGTAACATAATTATCATGATATTATATAAATTGATCATATGATGATTTTTCTAAGGTTGTTGCAATAGGGGCATAAGGCTTAATGCACATATGTACTTTCTCCAAAGTTTAAGGCAATTTGGTCATTTTCACAAGAAGCTATTTAGAAAAGGCTACTTGGAATGGTCTTTTCAAAAAGAGTTGTTTGGATCAAAATAACTATTTCAAACAGCTCTTTGGGGTGTTTGACGAACAACTTTTTGGATAGCTTTTTGATTAAAAACAGTTTGTTTGACCAAAATTAACTATTTAACCTAATCAAAAGCTAATTTAAGTGTTTGATAAAATGACTTTCTAGAATAGCTTTTTGGATCCAAAATGCTAATTTGAAAAAGTTAATTATATTACCTTTTTGAAATAGCTCTTCTGAGAATTACTTTTTTATCTCACAACTTTATTACAGACATTTAAACTTAACAAATATTTTATCTACAAGTAGCTAATTCAAACAGCTAATACAAACAGTTAGCTAACAGTTAATACAAATAACTAATAATTGTTTGCCAAACATAACCTTTATCAAACACTACAATTAGCAGTTTGAGAAGTCAAAAAAGCCAAATTCACCGGGAAAAAAAACTCTTTTATCTAAAAGAACTCTTACAACCAAACGCCCCCTACTCCTTTAAGCAAGCCTAAATTTTAGAGCTTTCTTGAATGAATCAACCACATTCACTCACGGCACAACACTTTTTGAAGTGTACCTATCTCGCCAAAGACAGTCCATTTTATTTATTTATTTATTTATTTATTATCTTATTGTACTCCGCATTCTTTTTCTTTTTCTATTATTCTCCACCCCCCCGGGCTCTTTTGTTGCCTGTGGGGTTATTTGAGAGTGCAAGTTTTGACTGAGTTTTTTTAAAAGAAAAATAAGCATGTGAAAGAAAACCTGCTTAAAAATGTTGGATAATAAATTATGAAGTAGACGATAAATCTATTCCAAAATGTTTAACCATCAATTTAAACTTTTGTGTAAGATAGCTCCTTATTCCTTAGCATAGCATCAGTCTCAGACAGAGGTATCAGAGTCAAATCCCAGAACCCAGTAAGAATTATTTGCAGGAGATGCGTTACGTTATGCACACATGATTTTATAGAATATTTAAGGGTATGTAATTGCATTTATTTAATATAAACTTACATTGCTAAGTGAAAATACCTTAAACTCGGCCTTGTTATATAAATGGTAAATAGACTAATAGTACAGTCGCATGATGGACACCTTCAAAGTTGGGAGCGTTGTTGTCCAATTTTCCAAAAGTACATTATATTATTATTCAATATTCCTTTTTGTTAGAATACTTCCTTCACAAAGGGGAATACTTACTATTTAGTATAACATATGGTGAAACATTTCAGGTGATGTGTCTATACATCACAGGATCAATCAACCAGGTTTTATCTTCAGAACACAAAAAAGAGATGAAGCGTTTTATATACAATATTCAGGTAGGATAATTGGACATCTCTGTCCACACTGTGAAACAATGTGCTCAGTTAATATTTGTTAATTCATAAATCAAACTAGAATAATTCTTTGTTTTAAAAAAAAAAAAAAAACAAATGGGGCAGAATAAAGATGGAGGATGGGGATTTCACCTAGAAGGGCATAGCACCATGTTTGGATCAGTACTTAACTACATAGCATTGAGGGTGCTTGGAGAAGGCCCTGATGATGGGGAAGACAACTGCATGGCAAGGGCCCGTCAATGGATCCTCGACCATGGTGGTGCCATCGGCATTCCTTCCTGGGGCAAGTTCTGGCTTACGGTATGTCCATCTCTCTTTTTCTCCATAATTCACTCAATCTTGGATTGGAAGTAATGAAATGATATCATTGTCAACAATTAATCTTGTAATATAGTCATGATTATATAGTTTGTATCAATTATAATTGCAAGGTATTTTGCACGCTTTACACTCTCTTGCGTGTTTTGACCTTTGGCCCTAGCCATGACTTGGTTCTACAAAGGTTTAGGGCATTCCCTTAGAGGAATTTAACTAGAATTTTATATCTAAAAAGATATAGATTTTATTCCTAACGTTATCCCACTTCAAAGCTCTTTACTATTTCTAAATATGTTTATGAGATGTTAATTACATATCTTATCCTTTTAATGAGCCATGCACGTTGAAAATAAGCCAAGGCTTCATTGGATGAGATTTTTTGTTTAGCTAATTACTTTAGCTTTGGCCCAATTCTCGACTCTAGTAGGTCAGTCGATCCAACCAATTTCTTTTCTTGGCTTCTCTTGAGCTTTAACTCAATGCCTCTTAGAGAGTTTATTTACCTAAATCGCCATTGATTTTGTCTAACGAGATTCAAGTTGTTCCTTTTATCTTGCAATGCTTGCTGCCAGAGGTCACAACTTACCCTTGTTTAATTTGCTCTTTCGTTAGGCTCACCTAATCGCTACTCTATAACGAGTCTAATGCAATACTAAGTATGTAATACTTTTAAAACTCGTTGTGTATGGATAAACTTAATAGCTAATGTAATATTAAGTAATAAGTGTTGTATTTAGATGTCAAATACAATATTTCTTATAATTGTTACAATATTTTGAGTGAACATGCAACACTTGTTAGTAAATGTTGCAACTCACAATAGAAATGCAACACTTCTTTCGAAATGTTGCGATCTAGAGTAGAGTTGCAACATTATTTTATAAATGTTGACTTCTTACATCTATTACCAAGGTGTTGCATTCATTTAACTTAAAAAAATAATATTTATATTAAAGTCTTGCACTTCAATGACTCCTATAAAACTTGAAGAAACATATTGTACTTCATAAATTACAGAAGGCGAATTATTTCTTAAATTTTTTTTAATGAGACACACCCAAGTGCTCATAAGGATGTTCAATTTAATCGAAATAATATTGAATAAGTATGATCTTATCTAAGTATTATCAATAAATATTATATTGAAGATTTAAAGAAAAAGGAACTCAAATTAATATTAGAATTATAAATGCTCTGGGACCAATTTTAAAATTTTCTAAAGTGAATAATACAAAGCATGTCGAAACAAAACTCGATCATTTTTGGAGTTTGTAATGAAAGAGAAGTTCTAAGTAATATTAGTACGAAAGAAAATGATGATTAACATTATAGAAGATGTCACAACTCATAAGGTTAATAAGAATGGGTCAATTTTATTCAACTATAGTTCGATTGGAAAATAGAATACAATTGAAGGTTAGGTATTGCTTAACTTGTAGAAACCAATTCTATCAAACAGTTGTACATCATTAAATTGCCTAACCTTAACGAGCACAATTTATCGACCACTCATATTTACTTATTATATATGAATGACAAACACTTTGAATATGATAAACCAATAATTCATTGTCAAATCGTCAAACTTTTTTGAATGAGCACAACCAAATAATTGTTGTAACACAAAAAATTCTATCCTCGTGTAGTGCCCGTTTAGATGCAATTACAAGATAGATATAATACTATGAGAAAACAGGCAAATAAAAGTTGGATAAACACGTACAGTAAGAAAGAGTGATAGGGGAAAACAAATGATTTTTATTTTTTTAAAAAAAAGGAAGGACAAGATGGAGAAATAGAGTTGAGAAAAAATTAATTTTTGTCATAAAAGGTAACTTCATTACTATATTTATTGTGACATTTATAATTTAGCATATCTCATAATAATTTTGAATACATTTTATATGGGACTGTAAAACTTCAACCCAAGTGGAGTTATGCTATTGCGAATGCTCGCGTAGGTTGTCAATGAAAACGCAAAACTTATCTTCTTAAATGTGACTACCTTGGACTGGTGTTTCTTAATTGCACTGCTAAACCATATAAAGAGAATTTGTGTAAACCCTGATGAAATTTTTGCCTAATAGTTAAAACTAAGACTTTGTTTATGTCAGGCCTCATGTTCTATTCTGGTCTAGTTCATTTTGTATTCTAATTTATTGAAAGGAATATACAACAACAACTTCTTCTATTATAGGTCCGATTTTCATGGAGTATGAGAAGATTTGGATGTAAGCAGTCTTATCTCTACAGACATAACTTTTGAAAACTTGCCCAATACCTAGAAAAACCATTTTACGCTAGAAAATTAGATTATTGAAGGAATTAATTCCCTCCCCCCCCCCCCC
>JAKOGI010002030.1:119834-150091 GCA_029747015.1 Carnegiea gigantea | reverse complement strand
ATATATATACATATATATATATATAATATCCTCTCTCCAAGTGTCGAGGTAAGTACTGGAACTACAAGTTTTTGTAACCAATGAGATTAGAGCAATACGAACACCCAATGTAATGTTAGAAAATTTTACAACCAAATTGAAGACGGAGAGGGGCATGAGTTGGTATGTTATACAGAGTTCTGATTCTGGAGGATTCCACTGAGGTGTTGTTGATGATGATGTAGGACGACGGAACGGCTTTATCTGACAGCTCGCGTGTAACACCTGACGTCCTCTTCTCCAAATGGCCCAACCCGCAAAAAGGGCAATCTCGGGTTGTGGACCGGGGAACGCCACTCCGACGGTCAAGTCAACCCAAGGTCCAAGTCAAAGGTCAAAGGAAGGAGAGAATGCAGTATGAGTTCAATGTAGCAGACTACCAACCCCTTCCCCGAGGAGGGTAGGTTACTAGTTATAGTCCCTTCGGCAAATGGGTAAAATAGTAATCTTGCCTGAAACACCCGCATGGGCAGTCGGTCTCGGCGTAGAAGAGGCATGAGATTAGAGCAATATATAATATTAGAAAATTTTACAACCAAATTGAAAATGGAGAGGGGCATGAGTTGGTGTGATATAAAGAGTTCTGATTTCGGAGGATTCTACTGAGGTACGGTTGATGATGACGTGGGGCGAAGGAACGGATTTATCTGACAACTCGTGTGTAACACCTGACGTCCTCTTGTCCAAATGGCCTAACCTGCAAAAAGGGCACCCCCGGGTTGTCAACTTGGGAACGCTTCTCCGACGGTCAAGTCAGCTCAAGGTCCAAGTCAAAGGTCGAAATAAAGAGAGAATGCAATATGAGTTCAATGTATCAGACTGCCAACCCCTTTCCCGAGGAGGGTCGGTGACTATTTGTAGTCTCTTCAGCAAAGGGGTAAAATAGTAATCTTACCTGGAACACCCGCATGGGTAGCTGGTCTCGGCATGGAAGGGCCCTAGGGGGAGCCCCTAGGATTGCGTCTTAGGGCCCAATATCCAAGGTATGGACCTTGTCTACGGGTCTAGCTTAGATGGACCCATTTAGGGAAATCGGATTTTTCCCAATCACTTAGCCCCTCACATTTTACTAGCACATTTAGCTAGGCGAGTAGTTAGGTAGAATGTGGAGAACTGTCCATGGTTGGCATGCATCCTGGAAGACTTCGGAAATTAGGCCCTTGTAACCGACGGCCCTGTGGCCACCGACCATAGTTGGGCAAGTTTCGAGACTTGGACGGCGGTTTTAGGAGACTGCCTTCTTTACAAGTATAAAAGGCAACTGCCAAGGAGGGGGTGTTCCATTCTTCATTTTTTCGTAACGATCGTTATCTGTGTTCCTTCCATGGCTTTCCCATGCTCCCTCAGTACTAAGGAGATGGTTGCGTACATTGTCCGCCACTTCGCAGGGGACCGGCGTGGGGCTGCCTTTCCTCTGTTGCCTCTCCCGAAAGACTTTTAGGCCTTATGCCTGAGCTATGAGCTGGCTATGGCCGAGGAGACTGTCGAGGACTATGAACCCCAAGAGCTGCTCTAGGTGATCTTTTATGTGATGCTTCTGAACGAGGCTGAAAGGCTTGGGGTCTTGCACGGGCGAGCACTTCGAACGTTAGAGTCAGCCCTCACTGAGCTCCGTTAGAGCACCTTTAAATCGTGGGTGTGGCTATATGGTGACCGGATTTTCGAAGCTCAGTTCCGAACGAAGGCAGTACCAGAGGAAAGTTTAGGGGCCGGCCATAGAAAGAGGGCTTGGAGGTGGAGCTGCAGGGTGAGGGCTCAGCCGGTGAGGGGGCGGTCTCCCTTTCTGACGATGACAAACAGGGGTGAGGCCATTAAACCCCTGAACGTACGGCCTCTCCCTCCACCAGCTTTTTTTTTTTTTGGGTATCACCTATATTGACAGTAATAGAAAAGTCATGCTTTCATACCTTCCTAAATAGTCATTACTCTGTTTGTGCTGGTCTGAATTTGTGCTGACTAGATGGCCATGTGGCTAAAATGAGTTAGCCATTAGGCTCTTGGGAGTATATCTCTATCTCCTAACTCTCCCTATGCCCCTTCTATAAATACAACTTCATACTTCTATCATGATGTTCAGGTATCCATCCTTCAGGAAGAAGCGGTATAATTGGAGAGGAGGGTGGACAAAGAACAATCTATACGCCCTTTTCTGCTTTCAGTATGTCATTTCCTCCCCTCTACAACACCAGGGAGATGGCCGACTATGTGAGGGAGTCCTTAATCTGGCGCTGGAGGAGAGCTACACGTCCGCCTTGCTCCCTTCCCGAAGATTACCACGTCCTATGCCCACACTTTTCATTGCCCGAGGCTGAGGGAGCGGCGGCCAACCTTGAGCTTCCTGAAATGGTGCTGGCGACATTCTATGCCATATTGTTGAACGAGGTCGTAGAGTTGGGTCTGGTATACAGTTTCATGGCCAAAGGCCTGAAGTCTGCTCTGGTGGGTCTGAGGTGGTAAAGTTTTGAGGCCTGGATGAGCCGTGTTGATGACGAACTGAGAGAAGCGTAGTTTCAGTAATAGGTCGTCGCAGTGGAGGTCTGTGGTCCTTCGGACGGTCAGGAAGAGAACTCGGGATCAAATGGCCCCCGGCCTCCCTCTAGTGATGAGGAGTAGCCTTAGTTTTATCTTGCATTCTCTCTTGTATCATCCCCTTTCTTTCCTTAGGCCACCCCCATGGGGGCTTTTGATAATAAAATGGCATTTCTTTGTCATGAAGAACTGTTTCCTTCCCGCCTTACATTGCACTTTGTGTTGAATGATGGGATCTAGGGCCACAAAAATGTTTGCATTTTACTTTAGGTCAGGATTCTAAGTTGCAGGAGCCATGTGGCGAGGTTAGGGTGGCCCGCTACTCCCTCAGGGGTTGACTTCCTTCGACATCGGTCTCCTCTCTTTATAAAAGAAGGTGAGATGCCCATAGAACTTCATACTTTCCCTCACGGACGAAAAGTGAGAAGAGAGAGAAATTAGAAATGAACCTCTTTTCTAATTTCGCCAGCACAAAGCAGGCGGCCGAGTACGTCCGTGACCACTCCCAATAGTCGTTAAGGGATCCCTTAGCTCCTGGCCCTAGGCTGCTTCCGCCAGACTACCACGGCCGCTGTCCCTGTTTCGACCTCGAGGTGGCGACGCGATATGCTCGCGATTCCAACACCCCAGAGATGGTGCCGATAATCTTTTACGCCAAGGTTATAGATGACGCCGCTGAGTTAGGCCTTTCACGCAGGCTTATCATGGACTGTGTGATGTGGGCCATGCAGAAGTTGGAATGGGTCCCCGTGGAAGCATGGCTCGGGGACAATGACTGAAGGCTTCGACGAGCCCAGGCCTCTCATCCAACCGATCCCCCGACAAATCCCGTGTTAGCTAGTAGTCCCTCAAGGCGGAGGACGACCTCCTTTCCTTCCTTCCGTGACACCGTACAGGCGGCGGAGTATGTTAGGGACAACCTTCGCTGGTCTGTGAGGGAAATATCAAGCCTTCGTCTGAACTTGCTCCCTTTGCATTTCACGGCCTACTACCCCGAGGTCGACCATATTGTGGCAATGCAGTTTGCACATGCTGCCCATATCCCTGAGATGGTGTAGGTCGTCTTTTATGCCATGGTGATCAACGACACGGCATAGCTGAGGCTCATTAGGAGGGAGACCGGGGAGAGCCTGATGTTGGACTTACGGGAGTTGAGATGGGACATCATTGAAGCGTGGTTGTTGTCTATTGAGGACAAGCTCAAAGATGCCCAAGTGTCCTTGCCTGGTGGAGACGGTGTATAACCCTCGGCCACGCCCAATAGTGACTTCGAGGCGGAGGGACGTGCCCACCTGTCAAGCGAACGAGGAGTAGTATTAAGATTCCCCTCCCTTTATACGTCCCCCCTATGAGGAGGGTGTGTGTAATCGGAGATCTTACCAATAAAACACCGCCCTTTTTTCTTTCAGGAGCAGACAATTTTTCGCCTTCATTGCTTATTCTTTATTTTTATTATTTTCATGAATGGGGTCCCAGTTTGTAAGTGCCACGTATTGATGGTGGACTGGTTTATGGATGCCTCAGGAAAGGGAGCGCACTCCGGTCCGCTTCCTTCCCTATAAAGAGGGCAACGAGTCTTTCTTTGTCATGTCATCTCTTGCCAATTCTCTAATCCTGCAGAAAAGAGAGGGAAAAAAGAAAGAAATTGTTCCCTTTCCGAGTTTCATTAGTACCGAGATGGTGGCCGAATACATTCGAGAAATCTTTCAATGCCCACTGAGGGAGACCTCGGCCCA
This sequence comes from Carnegiea gigantea, assembly GCA_029747015.1. Taxonomy (NCBI): domain Eukaryota; kingdom Viridiplantae; phylum Streptophyta; class Magnoliopsida; order Caryophyllales; family Cactaceae; genus Carnegiea; species Carnegiea gigantea. The sequence continues at coordinate 145,787 of JAKOGI010002030.1, read as the reverse complement.
GCGTCTGAGGCCCCTCCCTGAGGATCACCTCATCCTCTGTCCGAGTTTGGCCTTGGCGTGGCTACGCGGTACGCTCAGGACTCCAACGCCCCTGAGATGGTACAAGCAATCTTCTGCGCCATGGTCATGAACGAGGTTGCGAAGCAGAGTATCACGTGCAGAACCTTGACGAAGTGCCTGATGTGGGCCCTGCAACAGCTGCATTGGGGTCCCCTCGAGTTTTGGTTTGAGAACATCGAGTACAGGCTTAGGGGAGCCCATGTTTTGTGCCCTGTGAACCTACCCAGTGACCTCGCATCCTCTGGCGGTCCTGTAGAGGTCTCGGGTTTAGGTAATGCTCCTTCTGTGTTAAGTGACGAGGAGTAGGCCTAGGGGCTTCCATTGTACTCACGTTTTATGCTTGTAGGAAAACTATGTATTGATCTGGCTGTTATAATAAAAGATCCTTTTACGACTCGCCTCTCTATTCTGTTTGTTTGTATGCACATGTTGTGACCACTAACCCCCACTAGGGCTAGGAATATAGCGACTGATAGTGAGGCCGTGCTCTAAAACTCTTAGCCACTACAAGGGCTAAGCATGTAGTGATAGGCCATAGAGTATGCTCTGAGGTCCTTAGCCCCGACTGGGGCTGAGTGGAGCGCCCGACCCTAGGGCCTACTCTGGGATCTTTTTAGCCCCTACTGGGGCCAAGAGTGTAGCGACCGGCCTGAAAACCGTGCTCTAGGAACCTCAGCCCCTGCTAGGGCTAAGGGTGTAGTGACCGACCCTTAGGCTGTGCTCATGGATCTTAAGCCCCTACTGGGCTAGGAGTATACTGCTCGGCTATAAGGCTGTGCTTATGGACCCTTAGCCCCCATTGGGGCTAAGCGTGTATCGACCGGCCATAAGGCCATGCTCATGGACCCTTAGCCCTCACTCGGGCTAAGAGTGTAGCGACCAGCTATAAGGCCGTACTCAAGGACCCCCCAGCTCCTGGGACTAGGCATATAGTGACTAGCCATCAGGGAGTGCATTTGGAGGCCTATTCTCCCCCAAGGTCTAGGGTTTCTTGCTAATGACAAGGTGATAACAGGTCGGCACGTAGCGCCGTTTGGGAATTGTTGCGCCTACTGGGTGTCTCGGGAAGTGTGTCCTGCCTCCTCGCTCTATATAAGGGTGAGGATTCGACAGAAAGAGTCATTTGCTTATCGCATATTTCAACCACCTAGAGAGAGAAACGATTTCTAGAGAGAGAGGCTCTGCCCCCTTTACTATTCTGCATTCAAATTCACTGTAGTGTCTCAAGCTCCCCCCTCGTGTCTTCGAAGGCTTTCCTTGAGTATTCATCCTCATCTTCAAACAATCTCCTTGAATCTTCATCTTCCGCAGGTACACCGTCGTACCCCTTCCAAGCATTGTTTGTTGTACTTGTAAATTATGTCATCGTCTTGATCATCCATTGGGGATGTTCCTATGGTGTTGGCTGGTCCCCAAGTGGAGGGCCCGCCATCTACAATTCCCTAGCCTCCCGGCCTGTATTGATAGCTGGGCGATTGCGAGCGTCCCCCGAAAGAATCAATGTAGGGAACCCAAAAAGATTCCCTATGTGGTCCCTCTTTTTAAACCAAGCACTCCCTCGTGGCCTCACTGCGAGTACTCCTCCATCCCTAGCGTCCTCAGTCCTGAGGTGGATGCCTCATATCCATGGGAGATCACCATGGCTAACTATATGATTGATTTCCAGGTATGAAGAATGGCAAAAACCAAGTCTACCCCCCACATCAGGTCTCCAGATGAGTTGTTGGCCGAGGGTACACAAGGTAATCCCTATTCTGCCCCAAGCTTATCAAAACCGAGGGCTGAAGTGGCCTCCACCAGTACTAGCTCTACCTCGGGGGAGACCTCCTCCTTTTCTTCAAACAGCTCATCTAGACATTCGTCCTCATAGGGGGCGTCGACTAGCTCCTCGTCTCACGAAGGACCTTCGAATCCAAGCAAGTCGGTACTTAACAGAAAAGGTCGTTCGCCTGTAGGACTAGTTCCAGAGATTGTTGCGGAGGAGGCGGAGTTCCCATGGGCCCCAACCCGCTCGGACCCACAGGATAGTCGGGGAAGTTACTTTTCCGACCCCAAAGGTCGTTCCTACACTAAAGAGGACGGCCCTTGAGAAACAATATCTCCTGCCTGCTGGGTACACCTTTGTAATCCCCGAGGCGGATGCTACCGTGGATGAGCCGCCTGCTAAATGTATCGCTATTTATCGTGTGGCTCTTAACTACGATATCCGATTTCCTCTTCACCCGCTGATTAAAGATATTTTAAACAAGTATGAACTGACGCCCACGCAAGTTTTGCCTACATCATCGCACAACATTTGCCCTTTCATCGCGACTTACGAACTGCATCACCTGCTCGGCATAAGCGTTTAGTCTCGTGCATACCATCCAGGGCCCCCAAGGAGACCGAGGACTTGGAATGGTATTGTTTCAACAACAGGCCGGGATTCATGACGGCCATCGAGATGAAGTCAAAGGTGAAGCATTGGAAATATGAATTCCTCTTTGTCCATCGAGAGTCAGGTTGGGGAAACGTTCCTGACTGGAACCAGGGTAACCCTGTTAGGAACCCCTTTGGGAAGCCCACGGCCGAGGAAAGAAAAACAGCTCGTTATTTCCAATTCTACATGCGGGAGGACGGTAAGCCCCAGCCCATCCCCAAGTTTATGGCTTAGGCGATAGAATCTATGGAGGGTCGTGAAAGGAGGAAGAGCAAGTCTAGTGACAGGGCATCTGTGAATTAGCTCCCTAAGTTAATGTTTTTTTGTAAACGACTTCTTCCTTGCTGTGGCGGGCCTTTTGATCATTAAGAATTTTTCTAAGGGTATTGGTCGTCCCAATGTTAGTCAGCTTTTCTGTTTGGTTCTGACTTGACTTCCCTTTTGTTTTATGCGGAGCAAGTGAGGGTGAGGTTGATGGTCTTTGAGACCGGGGATGCCACTCTGGAGCAAGTGGCAGTCGACGTCGAGCGCCGTCAGGAAGAGGAGAGATAACGCCTCGTCAACCAACAAGCCAAGAAGGTACACTTTAGAACCTTATTCGCCTCTTTTCCTCGCGATCCCTGGTTTGGGGTAATCTGACTAAGTTATTTTGACCGCAGGCACCCCCTCTGGTACCGCGTAGAAAGAGGCCTGCCATCAGCTTACCGGTCCGCAAGTGCCAACGAATTGAGGGCCGCCCTGATGAGACCTTGATGTCCACCCCTACCCATGCGGGGGAAGCAGGAGCCGGAGGGTCTGCCTCTCGACAATCTGGAAGTTGGTCAACTGGGGATCGTACCCTCGGCCTCTAGGAACAAACCCCCTCTCTAAGACGGTAGGAGTTACTTCTCAAGCTGTCAGCGGTTCTCCCCCGAGCGCCCAACGGCCATCCACCAATTTCATCAAGGCGGATCCTGCGGCCAAGTTTTCACTTGTCCAGGACTTACTTAAGTCCTAGGACTTGGTGACCTCAGGCACCTCGAATTCCCCTAAGATCATCGAGCAGGAGGTGACAATGGCCGAAGCATTCACTCGAGGGGTGAGAGCTGCGGTGGAATGCCGAAGATTGGAGGGGCTTTGCGACCTGGTACCAGCAGCATTGGGAAAAGCTGAAGGCTTATCAGGACGCCCGAGAGGCCAAGAAGAAAGACTTACAGCGCCAGCTAGAGGAGGCGCTCGCAAAGGCCAAGGCTGAAGCGACCGCGGGGGCTGAAAGGGTGGCTCAAGCCAAGAAGCAAGGCTATTGGAAGGGTAGTGCTGATGCCTTGGGGTATTTGTGCAAAGTCTTGGTGACGCTGGCTCAGGAATTTCAGGAGGATAGCCATTTCAAGGCCTACCTCCACTACGTAGGCGAGCGCCAGCGGGCTGAGGACGAAGGCCGTAACCCCGAGGAGGTGGAATTTATTCCTTCTCCGGGCGAGGGTGAAGGTGTAGGGGACGAGGCAACTAACCCGTTGCATACTAAGGCCGAGGCTTCTGAGGAGGAGGGTCATGAGGATAGTGGAGAGCCTGATGTGTAACCCCTCTCTTTTTCCTTGTTCTTTCTTATTTCTTCCGTGTGTTTTTTTTTTTTTAATTAGAGGTTGCACTCGTACTTTATTAAAAAAAACGTTCATTTCTACTAACCAGCTTCTTTTGTTGATCGTTCTTCTACTTCGTACTTGTTCTTTCGTTTTAGCTTGTGTTTTCATTCTTCATGTGCCGTAGCGTAGCAGCCCCCAAGCGAAAGAACAAGTGAGGTGTCATTTGGCTAAGGAATACGCAACTCACATTGTGACCAGCCGGGAGGCCATGGTTATGGACACTTAGCCCCCACTGGGGCTAAGAATGTCGCGACTGGCCATAAGGCCGTACTCATAGACCCTTAGCCCCCATTGGGGCTAAGAGTGTAGCGACCGGCCATAAGACCGTGCTCATGGACCCTTTGCCCCTAGGCTAAGAGTGGGGACCGGCTATAAGGCCGTGCTCATGGACCCTCAGCTCCCACTAAGGCTATGAGTGTAGCGACCGGCCACAAGGCCATGCTCAGGGACCTTTAGCCCCTTTGGGGTTAAGAGTGTAGTGACCGGCCCTAAGGCTATACTCAGGGACCTTTAGCCCCCAGTGAGGCTAATAGTATAGCGACCGGCCATAAGGCCGTCCCCAAGGACCCTTAACCCCCATTGGGGCTAAGAGTGTAGCGATCGGCTATAAGGTCGTGCCGAAAGAAATGGAGGGTTGCATATGAGTGCAAACGTGGCCGGCGTAGGCTTCTGATTTTGTTACTTATAAGCAAGTAGGGCTATCAAAGTCTGAGCCGACACGATAACTCGACACAAACCCGACCCAAATTTCATGAGAGAAACACGAATCCGACCCGACCCGAACCGAATCGATTCTGATCTGAAGGCGACACGATTTGACCGTTTAGTGTGAAAACTTGTTATTTTTCACTTTTGAGCAAATCTAAGCTATTTTCAAGGCCGATACGAAATTGACTCGTTTATTAAATGGGTCGACCCGACCCAACCCATTTGACAGCCCTATAATCAAGGAATACATGTCTGTTGAAGGAAAAGGAAAAACATAAGCCTAAGTATCGTACTTTCTCAGGTTGCTGCTATGCCAGGTTCGTGGTATGGGAGAGCCGCTAACGGTCTCGAGGCGACACGTCCTGGGGCGGACTTGAGAAGCAACTTTGTATGGACCTTCCCAATTGGCAATGAGTTTTCCTTGTTCCCCCGCACGAGCTACGGCCTCCATACGCCGGAGAATGAAGTTGCCCTTATGAATTGGTTGCAATCGCACTGAACGGTTGTGCAGGCATGTGATATGGAGTTTATAGAGGGCTTCTCAAAGGAGAGCGTCACCACGGATGGAGGGGAGGAGGTCGAGAGCTTGTCGGAGCACTGCATTATTCAACTCTTCTTGGAAACTTGTCAATCGATAAGTGTGGAGGGCGACCTCTACGGGTAGAACAGCCTCGGACCCATAAGCTAATATTAAAGGGGTTTCGCTAATAGCAGTTTTCTCAATGGTGCGGAGGGACCATAGGACGCCGTGCAGCTCTTGCACCCATTTTCCCTTTGCATCGTCAACTTTCTTCTATGGGCCATAGAGGATAAACTTATTGGCTGCCTCGGCTTGGCCGTTGGTCTGAGGGTGAGCCACAGCAGTGAATCGAGCTTGGCAGCCCAACCTGCTGAGATAGTCCGTGAGCCTATTGGTGTCGAACTGCCTGCCGTTATCAAAGATGATGGCATGAGGGGTGCCGAAGCGGGTGATGATGTTTCGTCAAATGAACCTTCGCACTTCAGCGATGGTTATAGAGGCTACGACCTCAGCCTCTATCCATTTGGTAAAGTAGTCGACCGCCACAAAAAGGTACTTATGCTACCCCATAGTTTTGGGGAAAGGGCCGAGGATATCCATTCCCCATGTGGCAAACGGCAGGGGGCTGACGATTGGCGTCATGTGGGTGGAGGGGACTCGTTAGATGGGGATGAACTTTTGGCATTTGTCATAGGTCCGCACTAGTGTCATGGCATCCTTTCACAAGTTGGGCCAGTAATAGCTAGTTTGAATGGTCGTAACAGCAAAGGCGCGGCCTCCAACATCTGTGCTGCAAACTCCTTCGTGCAGCTCTTCCAATATCTTTTTCCCATCTTCCGGGGTCGCACAACGTAGGAGAGGCCGAGCGAAAGATCTCTTGTATAAGATCCCCTAGTATAGGATAAACCAGTTCGACCTCTTCTTCACTCTATCCGCTTCTTTGGGATCCAGGGGAAGGGTACCGTCAGTGAGGCACGCGCGGATAGGATCCATCCATATCGAGCTTCTGTCTAACCACAACACTTCATGTAGATCGATATCCTCTCCGTCAGGGTCTCCCACTGAATGTTTTTGGACTTCCCGTCATCGACCGAGCTTGCCAATTTAGACAAGGCATCAGCCTGTCGGTTCCCTGCGCGAGGGATGTGTGTGATTGCAAAGTGCTTTAGTAACTTAGTCGCCTCCCATACCCGCCATTCATATGCGGCCATGGTGTCATCCTTTGCTTCATATGCGCCGTTGAGCTGGCTGAGGACTAACTGGGAGTCAGGGAAGGCTTGGACAGAATTCGCCCCCGCGGTGTAACATAGCTCTATTCCCGCGATGAGGGCTTCATATTCTACTTCATCACTGGACGCCTTGAACATGAACTTCAAAGCGTGCTCGTACCGTGCCCCAATGGGACTTTTAATGATGAGGCCGGCCCCACTCCCGTCCTTGGTGGACGAGCCGTCCACGTACTGGTTCCAAGGCAGCGGGTGCAAATCACCTTCCTCCGCTGGCGTTGTATTCTCGGCTAAAAAGTCGGCTAACGCCTGGTCTTTGATGGCCCGCCGTGGTTTAAAGGCCAAGACGTAGTGTGACAGTTCGACAGCCTAGTTCAAGAGCCGCCCTGGGGCATCTAACTTCTAAAGAACGTTCTTTAAGGGCTGATCGGCTAGGACTAGGATCTTGTGAGCTTCAAAGTAGGGCCTCAGTTTTCGACTGGCCATCACTAGGGCATAGGCAACTTCTCTATAAGAGGATGGTTCACTTCCGTCCCCGCCAAGGCATAACTTACATAGTACACAGGAATCTGCTCCTTTGCCCTTTCCACTACGAGAACAGCGCTGACTGCGTGCTCTAAAAACAACCAAATACAGGACCAGAATTTTCCCTTCCAGGGGGCTGGCGATTTTAGATAGCTAAGCCAGGTAGGTCTTCAAGGCTTAGGCAGCCTCGTCAGCTTGCTGGTCCCAACTGAAGTTGGGCCGCTGTCGTCAGACGCGAAATAACGGCTGACACTTGTCTGCAGACTGGGACATAAGTCGAGGACAGCCTGAATTGTGTCCGGGTTAGCTTCGATTCCACAGCTGCTGATCATGAAGTCGAGAAATTTGCCCGACCGTACCCCAAATACGCACTTCTTAGGGTCAAGCTTCATGCTGAAGGCTCGGAGTATATCGAATGTCTTCCTCAAATCATGGCATGATCCCCATCGGTCTTGCTTTTTACTATCATGTCGTCGATGTAGGCTTCCATGGTTTTGCCATGAGGGGTTCGAACAGTTTGTTAACCAAGCGCTGGTAAGTGGCCCCTGCGTTCTTTAATCCAAAAGGCATCATCTTATAATAGTGGAGGCCGTGGTCCGTGATGAACGCAGTCTTTTCCCGATCTTCCGGGCAGAGGCGTATCCAGTGGTACCTAGAGAAGGCGTCTATAAAACTCAATAAGGCATGCATGCCATGGTGTCTACCAACTTGTCAATTTTCAGCAGCGGGTAGCTATCCTTCGGGCAGGCCTTGTTCAAATCTGTGAAATCCACACACATTCTCCAAGTCCCGTTGGGTTTCTTCACTAATACCACATTCGAGATCCATTGAGGGTATTGGCATTCTCGAATGAACCCAGCTTCTAGCAACTTCTATACTTCAGCATTGGCAGCGGCCCCTCTGTCCAGGCCCATATGGCGCTTCTTTTGGATGACCGACCTTTGATGAGGGTCCACGTTCAGTCGGTGTTCCATAACAGTTAGGGCAATAGCGGGCATTTCCTTACGTTCAAACGCGAAGACATCTTTATACTCCCGTAGGAGGAAGAGTAGTGATTGCCGATCGAGGGCCGTGATATCTTGACCCAGTTGAACTGTGCACTCAGACCATTCTTCCTTAAGTGAAACTTACTCCACATCACTCGTAGCCTCCGGTCGAGGCCGTGAGGGTTCTGCCGAGGGTGTGATGACCAATGCTTCTGGGACCATGGTGGCTGGTTCAGCCCTTGCACGCTTCTCCATTCAGGACGGCACGTCAGGCCTATGCTCCTTCGTTCGCTCTACTAGGGGTCTGATGCTCACCAAGTAACACTCTCGGACCATTCGTTGGTCCCCACACATTTCACCGATGCTGCCGTCATCAGCCTCGAATTGGAGCTGGAGGAGGTATGGGGCGATGACTGCTTTCACCTTGTGAATGGTTGGACGTCCTAGGATCACATTGTAAGCCGTGGGCACATCAACGACCAAGAAGTCGAACTCTAGGTTCTTGGATTTGAGCTTGTCACCAAAGCGTACAAGGAGGCGGATCATCCCAGTAGGATTCACCTCCTGCCCACCGAAGCCTAAGATGGGGTGCACCAAGGGAACAATGTTACGTCCAAGGTGTATGAGTTTCTTTAAGCAGTGCCAAGTCATGATATCAACAGAGCTACCCGTGTCGATCAGAATTCGCCGTACAATTGCACTTGCTATCTTCATCTCAACAACTAAGGGATCATTGTGTGGAGAGGCGAATCGTAGAGCTTCCTTTCCACCAAATACCATTGTGGGCACCGTTGTGTGGGGTCCTTGCTCAGTGATAAGTACTTGCTATGCACTTCTGAGCTGGGCTTTCCAAGCTGATCGGGTCATTTCTTCCGTATAACCCTCAGCAATTGTAGCCACAACTTCCGTTGAACACTACTCATCCCGCAGTTGGAGTTATATGGCTTCTGTTCTCGTCGAAGGAACCGGGGTCCTCTCTTTAAAAATCGATCGATCTGACCCTTATCTGCCAATTCATGAAGGGGCTTTCTTCAACTCTCGGAACTCAATAGTGGTGTATCCACTCTATTCATGAAAGTCGCAGTATTTCCTGGCATTCTGCGGCTTTAGGGGTGTGGTCATGGGCGGTGGCCTTCGGAGCATGGATGTCCCTTAGCCTCCATGAGGATGCTTTTCACCGCAGTAGTAAATTGAGGGTCAATTGCCTCGAACTGCGGTCTCCTTTCTTAGGGGATGGGATTCCTGTCACCATGATTCAGATTGTTATCACCTGGGATCTTAGCCTTCTTCAGGGCGTCGAAATTGTCAGCTCAAATCTCTGTGGCGTGAATGAAATTTGCGGCCTTCCTCAGGGCCTCGGCCAACGTGGTCTCCTTCTGCTCAGCCAAGGCGAACTTGAAACGGCCGCTCCGGAGACCATTCAAGAAGGAGGTGTAAGCCACCCCGTCTTCCAAGTCCGGAATCAGCACCGTCTCCTGATGGAAGCGCCTGACAAATTCGGCGAGGGACTCTTGTGGCCCCTGCTTGATTTTGGACAAGTGGATACTAGTCCTTCTTTCCTTCCGACTGGCGATGAATTGGCTAACAAATTTGTGAGCCAGGTCCTGGAAACACATGACGCTTCCCGGGGGCAAACCATTAAACCATGATTGTGCCGCTCCCTTTAAGGTAGCAGGGAAATAGCGGCAATAAGCGGCATCATCTACGTTGTGGACATACATTTCCGTCTTATAGACCCCCAAATGCTCTTCAGGATTTGTCGTCCCATCGTAAAGGTCTACTGTGGGCATCTTGATTTTCCCGTAACACTGAGCGTTGATGATTTCTGCGATGAACGGGGTGGAGAAGGGAAGAGCAACCGGCTGAGCGGCTGTTCAAACACCTTGATGGGGGTTTCAGGATGGTGCTCCACCTCAACAATAGAAGGAGTTTTCCTCTCCCGGCCGTGCCTCGAAGCTCTTATGGGCGACCGGTCTCCTTGGCACGACTCCTGACCGCAGATCTCCCGCGGAGGACTTCATGTGCGGTCACCGTGGGTACAGCGTTTCGGGCTGAGCCGACGCCTGCCCGAGATCTCCCCCCGAGGGTTGGAAGTATGTTCTTATTCCTTGAGCCAGGCGGTTCGCCTCGAATGGATTGCGTAGGGAGTGGAAGCGGTTGTAGATTTGGTTGTTGCCCCCTGCATGGGTCGGCCACTAGGTCTCGCTGCCGCGCGTCGACCTAGTTGCTCCGTATTGGGCCAACCGCTCCAGTTCGATCGAGATACCTCCCGCTTCCGCTCTATGTAAAAGGGAGATGGTACCCGCTCTGGCCGGTGGAAGGGCTCGCCTCCGTGGGTAGGTACGTAATCAAAATGAAGAAGCGGCCTGGCCAAGTTAGCCACCTCCATCGCCCTTTTTACCAGTTCTGAGGCCTACCGGGTGATAGTGTCCGTCATGATGGACATAAATTTTTTCAAGGTGTCCACCGTGACGTACACATCTCTCGGGAAGAGGCGGGCTAACTGATCAGGGATTTGCCTGTAAACTCTCCAAGGTGTTTTGCACCTCAAGAGGTGCAGAGGTATTAACCGTAGGGGCCTTGTCCTTGTGAGTTCGTGCTTGTGTTGTTTCGCTTACCACCATCGCTACCGCTCTTTCCCCACTGACAGCGCCAACCTGATTCTGGGGGATTCTACTGAGGTACTACTGATGATGACGTGGGATGAGAGAACAGGTGTATCTGATAGCTCGTGCGCAACACCTAACGTCCTCTTCTCCAAATGACACAACCTGCAAAGAGGGCACCCCCGAGTTGTGGACCAGGGAACGCCTCTCTGACGGTCAAGTCAACCCAAGGTTCAAGTCAAAGGTTAAAAGAAACAGAGAATGTAATATGAGTTCAATGTATCAGACTGCCAACCCCTTTTCCGAGGAGGGTAGGTGACTATTTACAGTTCCTTCGGCAAAGGGGTAAAATAGTAATCTTACCTAGAACACCTGCATGGGCTGCCGGTCTCGGTATGGAAGGGCCCTAGGGGGAGCCCCTAGGGTTGCGTCTTAAAGCCCAATATCCAAGGTATGGGCCTTGTCTACGGGTCTACCTCGGATGGGCCCATTTAGGGAAAATTGGATTTTTCCCAATCAAGTTCAAATTTGGTGCTTGCACTTTCAAGGTTTCCTCACCTACTTCACTTGGTCGAGCATGCTGAATTCTTTGACAAGGGAGAGTTTGGGATGTTAAAAATTCCTATCCAAGATATTAGCCGCTAAATGATGCATTCGGTGGCTTGATAAGTCCCTTGATCAAATAATAGCACAATCAGACTTGTAATAACCCGTCATCGACTATCACGTCATAAATTGCAAAATACTTGGAATTTGGAGATATCTTATAGCTTATTAGAAAAAAGTGGGTTACCCACCCATAGCAAATTAATCAAATTTGCTAGAAGTCTAAGAAAAGTCAGGCATGTGCAAGAGATAGAGAATAAAAAGTGGCTGAAGGAAAACACCTAAACTCCTTATTTATGGCTACTGGTGCCTTGCCACCTAAAGTGATCCTACTTTGACCAATTTTATGATCCAAAATCATTGAAGTCCTCGAAGGAGCAACTCCTAGAACTTTGTTATCTTGACTCATCAAAGATATGCCCAAGTCTTGACCTTATTCTTGACGTTCTCAGGGAATGCGGTAGTTTGCTTTTCATCAACCCTTCAAGTGTTTGGTTGGGGGGAAAATGATTTTCCTGAAAAATAGTTTTCCAATTTTCCATTGTTTGGTACAGTAAATGATGGAAAACTATTTTCCAAGAAAAATAATTTTCCCCCCAATAGAGGAAAATGATTTCCTTTTTGAGAATATAGGAACTTGATTTTTTTCCTTCAACTCTTTGATGATATGGACAGCTGAAATTTATGTGCAAATTTTGATTTCAACAGTTTGGATTGAAACTTGAATATCTGATGGGAAAGATTAAAATAAGCTCAAATCAAAATTTTCAATTCAAATTTCTTTCATTTGATGGACATTTATCTCCACCACGATAAATTTAATCGACATTTTTTGCCACTAAAACAATTCAGTCGACTCGCCATTAAAACAATTTTAACGGTTTGGATCGAAACTTGATCATCAGATAGACAATATTAAAATAGGCTCACATTTAGACTTTGAGCTTGATATTCTTTCATTTGGTCAACAATTTTTCATAATGACAATTCAATTGATTCTTTTCGCTCCATAAACAGTACAGTCAATATTTTTCACCCCTAGAATAATTTCAATAATTTAGATAAAAAATTTGATCATTGGATAGGAAAGATTAAAATAGACTCAAATCCAGATTCTGAGCATGGTATTCCTTAATTTGGTCAATATTTTTCTCTGTCACGACATTTCAATTGATATTTTTCGCCACTTAAATAAGACAGTTGATGTTTTTCGTCACTAAAATAAGGTTTATATCGAAATTTGATTATCCAAGAGGAAGTATTGAAAAAAAACTCAAGTATGAGTTTTAATCTCAAAATTCCTTCATTTGTTCAACATTTATCTCAACTACTACCATTCAATCAATATTTTTCAATTCGCCATTTAAACAATTCAATTGACATTTTTCTCTTTTTCATGGAAAATGATTTATCTTGCACCAAACAACGGAAAATGTGGCATGAAAATCAATTTTCCTTAGAAAAACACTTTTCACAGAAAATGATTTTTCGAGAAAATCATTTTCCTTTCAACCAAGCACTATCTTAAGCCATCACCTCGATCACCTGAATCGCTACCCAGAAGGAGCCCCCGTCACTATTGTGCCATGGCTCCTTTTTTCTCTTCTCCCGCCATCGTATGCACTGCAACCATCCTTGCCACCGTCAATTCTGCAACTGCTCTCCTCCAAGCCATAAATAGCTGATGATCCCTCTTTCGAGTTTTAGCAAACTTTTGATAGTTTTTGACTCTAAATACGAGATGGAAAGACAAGCCTTGGGTTTGCATTAATGAGTCAAACCTCAATCCATGTTTTCGATCAACAAGAAATATCAATGATTATCTTTCTCCCTTCTTTTCTATAGTGGTTTTAGGAGTTGGAATGGAAATCAAAACTATTTGGCTTGTTCCCAATCTTGTTTCACATTACCCAAAAACGGAACTTACCCCTAACCACAGCGGGTTGCGATTTGTTGAGTCATAATTAAATTGTTGAATGGGGGACTTGGTTTGTATTCTTAATTATGTGCGACATTGCTTCCTAAGATGCATAATTCAATAGAAGACTCTAGGGTTCAGTTCTTGGGGGTGATTTTCAGAAAAGGTTTTGTTAATTGGGCTAGTTAGCATAGTGATCTTTGATGCTAATACATTGGAAAGAAAATGTTCCCCCTACTAGCTTACGATATTACCCCCTATTTTAAATAGAGTCTTTCTATTTGTTGAGCATGCCTTTCAATATAACCCCATTTCGTTTCGATAAAATGACTATTATAAATAAAAGGAGAAATTAAAACTAATTCATAATGGGTGTTTGGATAGCTTATTTGGAACATTATGATTTTCACATAAGAATCAAGATTTTAGTTTGCAACTTAGCTTCATCCTATAGAAGAATTGCACCTCGAGCCATCGTACTTTGGTGTAATTATCTCTGGACCCGACCAGTTTGAAAATGCATTTATGGACCCATTCAAGTTTGGGTATAATAATTTCTGGAACCCCAAAGTTTGGGTATAATAATTTACAGACCCTTTTTAATTGCAAAAAGACCCCTAAACTTTTAAAAATTTGCAATTTAACCCCAATATTTAAAAACTTACTTTCGAAAATTCTAAAATTGTGTTTGTGATTTTTTGCTCATTAATAGATCTCGACGTTCTCATTCATCTGGTATCAGAGCCACGTGCACAAAAATAATCAAGATTATTAAGCTAATTAATGATTAATTAAGCCAATTAATCGTGATTAAGTGTGACTAACTACGTTTAATGCTGGAAGCATCACCTGCTTGTCCTGGTCCAAATTATTCACATATGCTCACTCACCGGAAGGTAATATCTTAGTAGCACCCCAATTAAACTATATTACTGATATAATTTTAGAGCTAAAAGCGAAATTAGGTAAAATTAAGACTGAATTAAAAGATCTTAAGAATCAATTAACAGTTGTTCATCTTTCTCTTATTAACGAATTAGACATAGCGAAAAAGCTAATCGTAAAATTAGCACTCCTTTTCAGCATAAATATCCTTTTCAAAACTCAAAAAATAAAATTCCACTTCCTTTGGAAGAGACAAAATCCAAAAAGAAGTAGGAGAACAATCTAGTGAAAAATCTACTGAAAAAAAAGAAAAAGAAGATGGAGTATGAAAAATATAGTCTTGAAGAGCTACAAAAAATGTTTGATAAAGAACAAAATCCCGAAGAACTAAACAAAATTATGAGCGCTATTAGTGATAAATATGATGTCTTGCCTCATGATAATGAAGAGACTAATAATGTCCAACTAGAAGAAGAAATATATCAGCAAATGAATCTTATTAAACTCGACGATCTTAATGTATCACCATTAGAAGAAATTAAACGAAAATTAGATAAAAAATATGGTAAACTGATTGCGGAAAATGAGATTAACGAAATAGGAGAAGAAATTGACTTATATGAAACAGAGACTAATCTTGTTAATAATGTCATTCCTAAACCTGAAGAATTTAGCAAACCTTCCAGAAGAAACACTCATTTCTTGAGACCTAGGTATGTTCCTGTAGGACGAACAAACAATTTTTCCTTCGAGTTTGTCCCAAGAAAAACCACGACCTATGAAGAGAATTAGTCAAACTAGTTATATCTTAAACATCGATGGAGCTCGTAATAGAGAAGAAATATTTGAGCACTAGAAAAGAGGAATAAACAATGTCTTAAATTTAAATACTACGTGGACTGCGGCAAACTTTCTAAATTATATTGAGCATAGTTTCTCGGGCACTGTAGCTGACTGGTACAATTCTTTAAGTGAAGATGGTAAAAATACTTTAAGAACGATAGAAACACTAGCTGCTATGTTCAGAAGTCTATGTAAAGAAATTGAGACCGAATTCATCGAAGCTAAAATTGATTCTGAAGAAAAAACACAAGAATGGCAAAGAAAAATTAACAACATAGAATTATGGGATATGAGATACTTAGAAAATTATATTACAGAATTCAGTCAATATTATTATAAAATTGGGCATAATGAAACAAATCTTGGCATGTTTTATGAGAAATTGCCATATCCTATAAACTCTATAATTAATGAAAAATACATGGCATGGTTTGAATGAACAGATGTTGTAGATATACTTGGAGCAAAAATTTTCTATTTGCGAAAATGGGTCAATGAACAATGTCTTGATCTTCAAAAGCAAAAGAAGATTAAGAAGCAGTTCTTAACTTGTTGGGATTCACCTCACCAATGGGGAAAAGGATCTGAGAAAAGAAGAAAAAGAAAATTCTATAAGAAAAAGAGCTTTAACAAGCAGAGAGGCGAAAAATATAGAAGAAAATATTATAACAAATCGATTTCTAAAAAACGTAGATTTTTAAGGAAAGCTGCTTATTGCCCAGCAGGAAAAAACAACTGCAAGTGTTGGGCATGTGGCGAAGTAGGGCATTATGCTAACGAATGCAAAAATAGGAAGAATGACAAACTTATTGAAACTTTGGGAAGCCTAGATTATGTTGAGCTTAGTGAAGATGAAGCTTTAGAACTAACCCTAGGCAATAACAAAGGAATTGTTGAAATTATAGAGGACAATAAATATGAAGAAAGTGATTATGAAGAAACTATTCATATGATGAAAAGTAGCTCGGTAAGCCTTGATGATCTTCAAGGAGAAGAATTTGTGGTAGATAATAATCATGAAGAAGTTAAAGGGGATTGGGTTCTTCTCATAATCCAAAAGGACATGATCTACAAAAAATCTATTTTTCAAATAAAAAGCAAATACGTATGTGAAATGATGGAAGGAGATCTTAAGATCAAGGACTGTGAGTATGACGTTGGGGAAGTTAATCTGATCAATTGGGAGAATATCCTTAAGCATAACAAAGATAGAAAGTATAGGTATATCCACGTCGGAAGTGTCCAAGTTTAAATCACTCCATTACAATATTATGGTAAAGATATTGATCTTTACGCTTTACTCTGTGATATCAGACATACCAAATTTAATAATCAAATAATTACAGAGATAAAAACAAATTTATGTAATGGATCAGTAAGTTTCAATTGTCGACTTGGATATTATGTGAGTCTAAAAGATGAATTTGCTAAAAACTTCCTATCCCGTAAGATCAAAACAGTCGAGATGGACATGAAAAGAGGAGGATATCTATTACGGATATTTTGGAAAATCATCTATAAGTTAGATAATACGATAGGCCCTAAGATTAAGGTAACAATGATAGAGGCAGAAAAATTTGAAAGTCCTACCCCGATACAGAAAATTCAAAGAATTAAGTCTAACCCTCAAGATATAAAAATCAATCGTTCATAGATATCTAGCTTTGCCCACCCTACAAAAATTAATAAGAAAAATGGAATAAAAATTGATGAGGAGGAAAAAATCACCATTAAACCCCAATTATTAAGAAGTATGAGTACAAAGTCAGATTAGAGAGAAGGATCTTCATCCACTAAAGAAGAGCATAGGAAAGATGATACAATTAGCATGACCCGTGAAATGAGTAGAATGAGTTTTGAAGCTGCAAGACCCAATTTAGAACGATTAACAAGTCTGGAAAGAAAGGTCATTGGATACAAAACTAGAACTATTAGTGAACCAATTTATGAGGATGAATTAGTTAAAAATATGACTATGGAAATATCCTATGAAGCTACCAATACAAATCCCAATAGCATCTGTATCGCAATAAAGGTATGTTTAGAGGGATATAATAAATATGGACTGTGTGCCTACATAGATAGTGGTTGTTCTATATACTTTGGAAAAAGAACATGATTTCTTGAATTTATGTGGAAAAAAGTTAAAAATCCTTTATAAGTAAGAATAGCTGATAATAGTGTTATGAGCCACAATGAAGTCATAGAAGTATTAACCATAGAATTAGGAGGAGTTCAATGTATTATACCAGTTCTGTGGACCAACAAAAATTCTAATTCGCAGATACTTAACTTTGGAGGTTTGCAGCTCCCTGATTGAATATGAAAATGGAAAAGTCAAGCCAGCTCATTATCTTGTCCAAATTGTTGATTACGATGATCGCAATGATCAACGACAAAATTGGATTCATGGAGATCTGGTGCATATAGTTACTGATCATGCATTAGCAAGGGCTATTGGGTTTTTCAACATTTATCATCAATGTTGGGCATTGATTGAAAAAGGAAAAACACTAATGCATTGTGGAAACACTACTTTTGCCTATAGTAATGAATTCAATGATTACATGAAAATGGACGGGGCAGAATCAGAAGATATTTTTTATTATCTCTTTGATATTGGAGTTGGAAAATTCTTATCAGAAGAAGGAAAGAAATATCTCCTTGAGTTGTTTGAAAAATATGATCGAGAGCATCTTAACCAAATTAATGAAGATTTTAATGATTATCCAGATAATGATGGTCTGAAAAATATAATTAGAGATGAAAGTATGCGGAATCTTAATTATGATGACTGGTCTTGTTATCATTAAAAGTTCTGAAAAGGCTGCCCCATTATTGTACTATTTTGACAAGTGTCCGGTCTGTAAAATAAAGTGTGTACTGTAGCCGTCAGTTTACTGTTGGCAACTGTAGCCATGTGAAAAATTTGTAGCCATTAGGGCATCCTATGTACCCCCATCCCCTCTATAAATAGAGAGGTCGAGAGCTGAAAAGGGACACGGTCATTTGAGCATTCTTGAGCAAACGAGAAGTTGAGTTTCTCCATTTCTCTATGAACAAGCATATCTAATGATCTTAGCTTAAGTACTTCTTCAAGCTTTTTGTTGTAATATTTCCACTTTCAATCTTTCAATAAAAGAAGTCTCCCGGTAGGGAACGTTATCCAATCGAACCTTATGTTTTAAATATTATAAAAAGATTAAAAACTTGATTAATGACTACAGTCCAAGGTAGGAAACGAAACGGATCTGTGCTGTACCTAATCTAAGGAAGGAGTGGTTGAAATTAGCAATCTCTGTAAACCGGAAGCTAGAAGAATGCTGGAGTCCAAGCCGACTAAGTTCAGGTAATGGTCGAAACTCTTTAATTAAGTTTTAATTGTTTTTGCTAAGCGTGGTGAGCCGTTAATCACAGAAAATATAATATTTATGCTATAAGTAGTAGATTGTGATAACTAGTACCATTAAAGTCATTATAAGAAACCCAAACATAAATATACGCTTAGTTTTACAAAACAACCCATAACTTTGAAGTATATGCATTTAAAGTCCTTTAGGGACCTAGTAATAAATATTAAGACTCCAAAAATCATTTACACCAAACCTCATAGCCTCCGGAAATTATTTTCAAAGTTCGTAAGGTTCGAAAATTAATAAACCAAACCACAGGGGACCGAAGTGCAAAATTTTCTTCATACTATTATAGTTTTTTTAGTCAATACCATAATTATCTACGTTACTGGAACTTTTGGTTGAGGTAATTTTATATATTCGTATCAGTACTTTTTGGAGTACATATTCTTATAAATCATGTAAATAAATATGTATATTAAAAAATAATTACTCAGACCCACATCTATGTGCATGGCAAAATCATTTCTTTTTAATTGGTGCTAAAGAAAAGACAAAGCTCCTAACAAAAATGCAAGGATCGATCTTTAACATTCTTAGGAAATAGAATAACCAATATAATCTTCAAAAAGGATCTTGCTAAGTGGCCAAACAACCTTGCTCGTCACCCAATAAGCTGCCCTACTTGCAACCTAGAGACAATATTATAGGTTCAGATTCCAATCTCCTATTATGCACCTCTCTGTTTAACTATAACAAGGAGGGCATCTTTCAACTTTGTTCTTCAAAAGCATATTCCATGATAGAGTTCACGTCCATAATCAGGTCTAGCACATGATGTATTATTACCATCCCTACGTTTAAACCCTCTTAAAAAACCCTAATTTATCATTGCAAAGAGCTGCAGGCACCATAATTTTCTTAAACCAAGAAGACAAGGAAGAGCATGGTGTAATTGTATTAAGCCGACAAGTGGGGATCATGCACAAGGAGTTGTGTTTCAAGTAGTAGAGTTTTTTCTTAAACTTTCAAGCCAGACAATCTGGATCTAGTAAAACTAGACAAGGAAGGGCTCGAGTAGTGATATCACCATTAAAGCAACGAGCTAATCAAGTCTAGGTCCTAACCTATCCAAACTATACTATTAGTTAGGAATGGTGAAATCACCTATTTTAACGAGACTAGCCTAATTAAACTACAAGAGTTACCATGCTTGACTTAGCTAGCATTCGAGCTATTTTAATGTCCAAATCGTGGCCATTCTCCCCTCCCACACTAGTTATTGACCTCACCTTTTGGAATAAGCCAACCACCCAAAAACATAGATGACAGTTATTTCAAGCATTTCATCGAACATTTGGCAGGCATGAGAGAAATGTCCTAATTATAAGTATAATAAAAAGGGCTAAGGGACAAAACAAGATTAATTAAGCAATATAAGCGCTAATCACGGCCTAACCAACAAAAATTGTCCACTAATTAGCATAATAAACATAATTAATTCCAATATGAACTAAACTAACAAGTATGAAATAGAGAAACAAGCATAATTTAACATGGATTAGACCAACTAATAAACACAAAATCATAGGCAATAAAAGAAACCATTTAGATTAAACACAAACTAAGCCAACATTAATCTATCAAAATAAACAAGCACAAAACATGAAATAAAACAAGTGGGAAGAGAAAACTTACTAGATTAGAAGCTCAAAATCTTCAAAATACACCATCTTCAACATTAGTCTACCCCTAAACTAACCTAATTGAGGCTACTTTGTTCTCCCCTAATAGAAGTTTTAAGTGGCTAATTAATCCCTAAGATAGCCCTTGAAACTCCATGCTAAAGGCTCCCTAAAAATCAAAAATAGTTGTACTGAAATAACCTCGAGGTAAGGGTAACACAGCCGTGTCAACCTCTGGTCACCCAAAACAATAGCAGTGGTAGTGTTATAGTGTACTAAGGGAGAGGATGAACAAAACTATGGGAAAGGAAGAGTGTGTTTAGCGTTAACGTCAGGCCTCTAGTTTCCCACTAACTGTCGTGCCTATTATTGATAATATAAAATCAATATATACTTCCTCGAGGAGATAAGTAAGTAGATAAATATCACAATATTATCAACAAAATATCACAATATTATCATATGAAAACAATATCACAGTATTTTCTAAATATTGTAATACTCCCCTTAAGGTGGAGCATGAGGGTCGATTATGTACAACTTGCTCTGTAGAAACATAAGCTATTTTTTCCAAAGAGCTTTAGTAAATATAGTGGTAGGTTGTCGTTTGAATGTGATGTATGAGAAAGCAAGATCGCCAGCATTTAACTCTACGGTACAAAATGACAATCAAGTTTAGTGTGTTTTGTGTGATCATAGGACACCGAATTCATAGCAATGTGGAGTGTAGCCTGACTATCACATAATAAATGCATGGAAGAGTGATGAAATGCCCCAAGTGAAGCAAGCAAATCCTTTAACCATATCAACTCACTCATGGCTGTTGTCATAGATCAGTACCTAGCTTCGGTAGAGGAGCAAGAGATTGTTGTTTGCTTCATTGTTTTCCAAGAAATCGGAGACCTACTGATCATAACAAGGTATCTAGTGAGAGATTGCCACATTAGGGGGCAAGGCCCTAGTCTGCATCACAGTGCACATACTTGTGGGTCATAATCAAAATACAGCGGAATTGCATAACCCACTATACCCTTCAGATATCGTAGAACTCGACGAGCTGTATCCATATGTTCCTTATAGGCCTCTTCCACAAATTGTCATAATACATGAACTGTATAACATGACTCTTCTCCTGGTAATGGTAAGATAGATGAGACGCCCCACTAAACGTCTATATCGACTAGGATCTGAAACACTTTCCCTCTAGCAAGTGTAAGCTTATTGTTCTCCTCCATATGAAAAATATGTCAGCTTATTGCCCAAAAGACCACTTTCTTCCATGATTTCAAGAGCATACTTAAGCTAATAGAAAAAGCCATGGGGGCAATGAGCCATTTCAACAACAAGAAAATACTTGAGCGAGCCAAGATCTTTGATCCAAAAACAATGGTTTAAATAGGCTTTAAACTCTACACAAGCTTAGCAAGGATAATATCATTGACATACACCAGAAGAGTTAAGAACATTGTACCCTTATGATATGTAAACAAATAGTAGTCAACATATGATCTCAAAAACCCATAAGTAGTGAGCGTAGAAGAAAGTTTGGCGAGCCACTGGCGTGGTGGTTGACGGAGTCCATAAAGAGACTTGCGCAACTTGAAAAGTTTGGTAGGAGAATTGGAAGTAAAACCAGGCAGCAAATGCATATAGACATCTTTCTCTAACCACGTAAGTAAGCACTGTTAACATTCAATTGATATAGCTCTCATCCTTTTCCAACAGCAGGTGATAAGAAAGTTCTCACTGACACTGAACATTATGGCCATGGGAGAACATGTCATTGATGCCTAATCGCTCCAACTGATTATCACCTTAGACCACAAGACGAGCCTTGAATCTTTCGATCATTCCACTAGATTTATACTTTACTTTATAGACCCACTTGTAATTTATAGGCTTTTCACAAGCGAAAAATCTCTAATGGTCCAGTTTTGATTTTATTCTAAAGCATAGACTTCTTCGACCATTGCTTTTCACCAACGACAGTCTTTAACAACTTCTTGATGAAACTTGGGCTCAACAATCGTCGCAATGGCAGCACGAAAACCTTTATGGCTAATAGAGAAATTATTACATGTGAGACAATTGGCTAGTGGATAAGGAGTACCCAAAGAGCTCTTTTGTTGTGAGGATGTGAGAAAAGGGTCTTTCACTTAGCTTGTACATATAGCAAAAATAATCATCCAGTGAGATGGAATCTAGTAGACCGAGTGTGAGCGATGCCTGGTTGCAAAACATGGGCATCAGCACTCCCACTTGCTGTAAACTACCCTAACCTAGCAAAAACAGGTGGCCTAAGCTGAGAAGACAAACTCTGAGTCTCACCAGAATCAGTCGACCTAATAGTTGCTTGCGATCGAGACTTAGAAATCTCACCTTTCCCCCTACTGCCATGGACTCCTCTCTTTCGACCGACCCGACAGACCCAGTCATGAGATCATCTTCTTCATTAGATCCCAAATTATTCAAACATAGATCATCCATAATGACCTCATTATTTTCAGGCTTTCCTTATTCTTCCTGTTGACCCAAATTGTGCTTGGAGAAAAGAAAAATTGTCTCATGGAAAACTACATGTCCACTAACAAGAATTTCATTGGTTTCCAAATCATAAGCCTTTCAACCTTTCTTACTATAAGTATAACCGATAAAGATGTATTTTCGACTCCAAGAAGCAAATTTGTCCTTAGTCCTTGACTTATAATAAGCAAAACAAAGACACCTAAACATCTTAATATGGTCATATGAAGGGTTAGCATCAAAACTATCATTGAAAACCTTTCTCGGGGTCCTATTCATCAAATATGTAGTGGTGGGAGCACATTCTTCTAGAAAATCAAGTGGTAGATGTGCTTGAAAGCAAAGGGCTCCATCAACATTTAGTATGTTCCTATATTTTCTCTTAACCCTCCCATTTTTTTGAGGCATGTCTATCTAACTTATTGGATATAAAACGCCTCTATGCAAGTAAAATTGTTTCATAAGCCTTGACAAAAACTCTTGTCTATTATTGCTTCTAATTTTTTTTCACATCTTCACCAAATTGTGTCTTTGCCCGGCAACAAAATTTTGTAATGAGACCGAAGCTTCCCCTTTTGACCTCATCAAATAAGCTCAAACAACACGACTAGCATCATCAACAATTGTAAAAAATATTTAGGAACACAAAGCGAAGGTACCCTATAGGCAGCTCAAATGTCACAGTGAGTTCAAAGAGCTATTTAGCATTACTTTTATGAGTAACAAACATATGTCTATTTGGCACGAAAACAAATATCAGAAGGTCCATGACATTATTCTCAGAGATGCCACTAATCTTAAAGTCTTTTGAAAGCAAAGATAACACTAGATCCGAAGGATGCCCTAAGCGTCCATGCCACGAGTTGTGAGAGCCTACTATGCTGACTTGAGCCGTTGAGGTTGAAAAATTATTGAAGTAGTTGACCCTTCCTCTCAATCTACCCACTCTAATCAGGCTCTTCGATATATGGCTTTGTATGACACATAAGCCATCATCAAAAATCACAATGAATATAAATTCTCTAATTAATTGAGCCATAGGGATTAGATTGCATGAAAACAAATATCACGAGGTCCATGACATTATTTTCAGAACTACCACTAATCTTAAAGTCTTTTGAAAGCAAACATAACACTAGAAGTGAAGGATGCACTAAGCGTCCATGCCACGAGTTATGAGAGCCTATTGTGCTGACTTGGGGCGTTGAGGTTGAAAAATTATTAAAGTAGTAGACCCTTCCTCTTAATCTACCCACTCTAATTGGGCTCTTCGATATAAGCCATCATCAAAAATCACAATGCATTTAAATTCTCTAATTCATTGAGCCATAGGGATTAAATTACAAAAGAAAGTGGATATGCAGAGAACTTTATCCAAATTAATTTTTGGACTCAAATTCATACTGTCTTAAAGACTTTCCACCATGCTTTCTACATTAGATAGAACCACATGAACAAGCGTAACAAACGTCTTATCTTTGAGTCTGTGTTGATGTTCTGTCATCTAACAAGATGCCCCAAATCAATTATCCAAAGAGAATTACCTACTAATTTTTCACAACCTAGTTTTGAAGGCTCAATTAGGCTAATGAGCCTCTACACATGGCCATTTATGAGCTCGAAAAGAGCATTATTTCTCTATTCTTCATAGCTGACTCCTTACAATTGATGTCTAGTGGCTGTGTATCCAACAAAGTAGGCTGTTTCTTAGCCTCCCCCTCCCCTCGGCTTCTGCCAATTCAGCCACCACATGATCCTCTTCCACAGCCCCTTTGTTTTCCATGGGATCCACAACCAGTTGGGTACCCTATGATTTCAAGGTAATTACTTTCTACGTGCCCCAAAGCATCCACAGTGTTTGCACGTTCCTTTCTCAGGTGAGGGCTTAGCTTTTCCTCCATGGCTTATCGCAAATGCTGTCACAGTCTCGCTTCTGCCATTTCGGCCAATCATCATTATCCTATGCTATTCTTTTTCATCCACCATATTAAATATCTTCTCAAGCTGAGGAAAGGGGTGTTGCGCAGGATCTGACAATGAATTTGGCTGTACAACTCGTCTTTCACCAAGAATTGGTAGGATCTTTCTTCTTCAAACCTTCGAATAATCTTAGAAGCCGCTTCGCACTTGTATACTTTGCTCATATAGTAGGGGATTTTTATATGGTCATTGAGTTCATTCCATAAACTCATTAACTTGTAATGTAATTCTACCACATCCAATCCCCCTTGTTTGAAATCAGTAATTCGTACCTTCAGTTTATAGATTCTCGGAGGATTAGCCACTCCATGTCATGTTTGAAGCTCTTGCCACATCGCCATGGTCCTCTCTACATAAGCTATGCCCGATTGCAGCATGGGCTCAATAACATTTAAATCTATGAGCATATCATCGAGTTTACCATGCCACATGCATGATACTCTGAAAATGCTTCACCTTCTTTGAGTTTAGGTTTCGCTCAGGTTCCATCAATGAACCCAAGTTTGTTTCCGCTTTCAAGGCAGTATGCATCGCCTTCTCCCACAGATCATAGTTTTTCCCATCAAACACCACTACTATGATTAAATCACTAGGTCCTTCGGATGGATGAAGGTACCATGGAGAGTGGGCCTCAATCATGAACCTCTTCTTGTCTCCGTCGTTGCTCACGGTTGTTTTGTCATGTGATTATAGTAGGTGGGTGTCTAAAGGGGTTGTTATGATACCATGAACAAAATTGTGAGAGAGAGGCATGAGTATAGTGTTAACGTGACATCTCTGGTTTTCCCTCTAACTATCGTGCCTAATATGAGATCAATATCCATCTGTAATTACAACCTTAGCTTCCTTGAGGAGATAAATAAGGAGATAAATAGCACAATATTATCATAATATTATCAATAAAGTATCACAATATTATCACATGAAAATAATATCACAATATTTCTCAAATATATCGAAATAGCTTAACCTCCCATGCCAAACACGGGTCATAGCTAACCAGAGAAGTGAGTAGCAAGATGTGGTGAGCATGCTATGGCTAGCACATGATGCTCCGAAGAATCAATTGTAAGTTCACGAAGGTAGTGAAAGGTCCATGAAGGTTGTCACTCTGAGGCAAGGGTTGTGGATGCTTGGAGAAAGAGGTTGAAGTTTCGAAGCTAAAGTGAATAATCTATCTTGGATTTCCAGAAGGTCATTGCCAACATGAGGAGTAGATAGCGGAAAGCATGACATGAGTGTCTAGGAGTGTAGTGACATGTCCATCTTGACTAGGCTTGGACTTCCAAAGATCTAGCGCAAGATTTGTGACATGAATTGACAAGGGGCTTTCGAAGGGTTGGCATTGGCTTGGATAATAGAATGAATACTCCAAGCATGGTATTGAATGGCTGAAACACTTGCTCGTGAACTTTGGGCAATGAATCGACTTGCATGTTTACTTGCCAATTTTTTACCATTTTGGCTCTATCTTCCAGCTCCTCACTC